>JAJJMA010317623.1:19750-41126 GCA_023529015.1 Papaver nudicaule
AATTAAGGTTGCAAAGCCGGTATTGTTGACATAAGCCTTTAGCAGCGGTTAAAGCAACTCCTAGGCCTGTAAAGGACGTCAGCTAGGGGAATCAAATGCGTGACGACCTGTGGGGGATCTAGAGACGTAAGGAGTGCAACATTAGCTGATTCGCTTGGAGGGCTTGAGTCGGTCTCTGCTACATCCCAGACCAAAGTCTTATAGTAGGCTAGTGTTTGTAGACAGTTAGTACTGTTTGATGTTCAATCTGGACGAGGTCCCGAGGTTTTTCTACAGGTCGTAGTATCCTCGTTAAAAAAAATTATGGTGTCTTGTGTGCTTTATTTTTCTCATTATATTATCTGATTATATAATTAAAGCAAACACAAGAAGTACGTTATTAATAACCGTCGAGTTGGTCCATAATCCATCCAGGGGGTTTGCCAAGATTTATCTTGAGTTAGACCAATCACTTGTGATCCCACTCCGGTTATCAGATTTGGATATTGAATTTTGAGATCGTCCACATCTTACCATAAGACTCACGAGCCTAAACGATAATTTGGTTGTATTTCGGTACCCCCTGGTTTTACAGGTTATTTTCTCAAGGGTAACTATTTCTCCATTATTTTGATTTTGAGAGCTACAAAAATCAAAATTTCTTTTTCTTGGTGGAGCAAATGCTCAACACTCAAGCTGTTAGGGCATTGTCCGGTCAAATCCACTAGCGTTGGTATGTCAAGCTAGTTGTCAGTTTTAGGTGTCAAAACTCAATTCTTGATTTAACCTACTAGAGTTTAGATTTCGGAATTGGGATATAGATAAAGTAGTAGAGACCTTGAAGACGAAGACTGTGAAGACAAATAAGACATCAATTATTCTTCATCGACAAAAGGTTAGTAGGAGTTATGACTTTATGGATATTCTTCTATTCTACTTTATCTATTCTTTCGAAATATAGTCGACTACTTTAGTAGTGATAATAGCGATTGAGATCGTATTCTTGTGTAACGTGGCCTTGTGTCATGACCAGTGTTTGTTCCCACAAATACAGTGAGTACTAGAATGAATGAGATAGATTCGGTGCCATGTGTCCATTGCAATGGTTTGCTTGCAAACTGTTAGTTGGATATGGATGAATCTAAAGGAGTACTCTTGAGCAAAGAGTCCATGGATCACAGCTGAGGACGTTCTCACGTCTAAGTTCTGGCTCAGCCCAGTACTTCCAGCGAAATCCAGATTTGACGAAATCTGATAGGCGCACGGTTCACGAACCGGTTTGCGTACCAGAAACTCGGAAATTCTCCTGAGTTCGAGATGGCTATTTATTTCGCGTATCAGTACGTGAACCTGACGGTAGTCATCTTGCTGGTGTCGGATTTAGTGAAGATTCTTTTAGAATTTCACTCTGAGTCAAATTCCAAACTCCTTTATCTCTTAGATGGACTTGTGTATAACATAATATCTTTTGTGTTCCATCTAACGATCCTCAATGAGTCAATAAGATAAGATTATCTCTGGTCTGTTGGATTTCTATCTTAAAGTGTTTTTGAGCTAACAAAACACTTGGCAGATAATGTTAAAAAGAATTCCAATTGAGATTAATCTCTTTACTTGATTTCCAAGTTTCCTTAACTTGTGGGACAAGTAATTGATTGCTTTATTCCAAAGCAACCTATCTTATTGAGTGCTATAAATAGATGTGTCTATGGACAAATACCGCAAGCATCAAGCATACGTGAAGGTCCTTAGGGAAGGTAGCGTAAACTCTTTTCACTTTGGTGAATGCTTGTTGTGGTATTGTCATCCTCTATAGGTTGCAGCTCCTCTGGGAACTCCCTACGACTATAAAGACTTCTCTTGAGAGTTGGGAAGCATAGGTAGGAGATTGAAACCATCTTTGGTTGAAATCGGATTAACCTGTAACCTTGGTAACCTGATCACGTTCTTGTCTATTCTAAAGTCCATCTCTTCTGATATACGGCTATTCAAGAACTGATACGTTACTCAACAAGGTTGGAAAGGTAGCAACGCACGGCTGCACTCGGTGTTGTAAGACCTAGTTAGCTCAAGTTATACAAGTTTCTTTAGTGATTCTTCGTGTATAACTGAGGTAGATACGAATTGGGCATTGCTTACTTGGTTTGCGTGTCAGCCCCGATTTGTGAAGTAGATTTCCGTATGACCTGGATTTAACAATCCGAATGAAGTCATCTTATGTGTGGTAAACAGATAGAGGACAGTTACACCATACGTCAACAATTAGGTTTAAAAACCAGTATTGCTGACACAAGCCTTTGGCATCGGTCAAAGCAACTCCTAGGCCTGTAAAGGACGTCAGCTGGGGTAATCAAGTGCGTGACGATCTGTGGGGGGTCTAGAGACGTAAGGAAGGCGACAGTAGCCAATTCGCTTGGAGGGCTTGAGTTGGTCTCTGCTACATCCTAGACCGAAGTCTTATAGTAGGCTAGTGTTTGTAGTCAGTTTGTACTGGGCGGTGTTCAATCTGGACGAGGTCCCGAGGTTTTTCTGCAAGGCAGTTTCCTCGTTAAAAATCTCTGGTGTCTTGTGTGCTTTTACTTTCCGCATTATATCTCTGATTATATAATTAAAGCACCAAGTACTACGTTATTGCCTAACTGTAGAGTTGACTCCAAAGTACTCTTTGGCATGCTTACTTCTTTGTTCCTTGATTTTTTCAATGTACTCTACAAAGCTGACATTAAGATTTTGGAGGAGTCGGCAGAGTAGGTTAACTCGAAATCTATCAGGATCAAGAAGTTCCATGAGTTCTTATTTCGAGCGTATGTAGTCGCGTAATTTCATTGCGATGAGTCTCGAGCATTTTTACAAGCTTATCAGAACCCAACAAATTATGAAATAAGCGTTGTATCCTCTGGTATATTTGTGGTAGAGTTAAAGCAATTGTTAATGTACGCCATAATTCACGAACCTCGATAAACACATATAGTTGCGCATTTTAATGTGTTTACCGGATCTGATACCAATTGAAAAAACAGGGGTACCGAAATACAACCAACTTTTCGTTTGGCCTCGTGAGTCTTGGTAAATCCCCAAGATGGATTATGGACCAACTAGACGGTTATAAATAACGTACTTTTTTTGTTTGCTCTAATTATATAATTAGAGATATAATGCGGAAAGTAAAGCACACAAGACACCAGAGATTTTTTTAAGGAGGAAACTACGACCTGTAGAAAAACCTCGTGACCTCTTCCAGATTGAATACCACAGAGTACTAGTTGTCTACAAACACTAGTCTACTATAAGACTTCGCTCTGGGATGTAGCAGAGACAAACTCCAACCCTCCAAGTGAATTGGCTACTGTCGCACTCCTTACGTCTCTAGATCCCCCACATATCGCCATGCACTTGATTCCCCTAGCTGACGTCCTTTACAGACCTATGAGTTGCTTTACCGTTGTTAAAGGCTTATGTCAACAATTTCGGCTTTGCAACCTCATATCAACTATATGTTTCGAACTGTCCTCTTCAGTTTAACATACTTAAAGTGACTTTCATAGGATTGCTCCAGGTCATACGGAAATCTACTTGTCTCTACCTCAGTTGTGAAAAGAATCACTTAAGAAACTTACACAACTGGAGCTAACTAGGTCTTACAACATCGTGTGCAGCCGTATGTTGCTTCCTTAACCTTATATGTAACATATCAGTTCTTGAATGGCCTTATTGCTGAAGAGAAGGACCTTAGAATAAACAAGAACGTAATCAGGTTACCAAGGTTACAAGTTAATCAGATAACAACCACAAAAGTACGTTATCGCCTACATGTGCTTCCTAACTCTCAAGAGAAGTCTTTATAGTCGTTAGGTAAATCCCACAGAGGAACTGCTACTTAATAGAGGATGACTACCACAATAAGCTTACACCGAAGTGCAAAGAGTTTACGATCAATTCCACATAAAAACTTCACGTATGCTTAATGCTTGTGGTTTTCGTTCTTTAATTCTCTATTTATAGTTCTCAATAAGATAGGTTGCTTTGAGATAAAGCAGTAGATTACTTGTGTTACAAGTTAGCAAGTGCCTGTGTAAACGAATCAGTTACTTGGTTTGCACACAAAGAAACCCTAGGTTAATCTCAATTGGAATTCTTTTAACATTTATCTGCCAAGTGGTTTATAATTTATTAGCTCTTAACCACTTCAAGATAGAAATCCAATGACCATGAGAACACCTTTTTCTTATTGACTCATTGAGATTCGTTAGATGGACCACATAAGATATTCTGATAAGCACAAGTCCAACTAAGAGATAAGGAGTTATCTGTTAAACCCGCGTTGAAAATTCCGCAGAATATTCACCAGACAGTTTGCGAACTGTCTGAATCTGAAATCTGGGCCAAATACATTGAATCTATTGTTCACATACATGTACGCGTACAAATCAACGTTTTGGAACTCAGGAGGAAAATCCAGAGTCACTGTTCCGAACCGGTTTGTGAACCGTTGTGTTTCAGATTAAGGGTTTAAACTGGATCCGCTGGAAATACTTAATACAATGTATCGGTATCGTATCGGCTAAGGACGATATACCTATACAAGAGATAATATCGGATATAATCGGGGATGCATAAACAACCTCATAATTTCAATTATTTCAAGTTTATCTACATATCACTAGTTTAAGTACTTTCATAAGATTATCAAGGGTGAATGTAAAGGTATATAATATCAAAATCCATAATTAGTAAATAAATAGCACCTTGTCATCCCCTAAAGCTACAATGATCAGTAAATAGTTAAGTAGGGCGATATAATTCAGTTTATGACTTGGAAGCATCAATGGTTAAGATGAAAACTTTAGTTTTAGTTTTTATGAATCGACGCTCTAGGCGACATAATAGACTAACAACAAACAACAATGATGAGGGTATTTCGAAAAAAAATATTAAAAAAATATTTACGAATTTACCCTTGCTGATTTTATCCATGTATCGGTAAAATCTATATATCGGTATGTATCGGGCGATACGAACGATTTTATCGGACGATCTTTGTATCGGGGATATTTTGGGTATCGTACAGGTCCAAAGGGGATACATGATATATCAGGATAATATCGGGCGATACAAACAATATTAACTACCTGGGCTAGTTTTCTTGTAGCTAGACGTGTGGACGTCCTCAACTATAATCCATAGACTCTGCTCTAGAGTACTCCTTTAGATTCACCCAATTTCCTACATGTGATTTGCAAGCAAACCATTGCACTGGAAAGTGTATTGAATCTATCTCATGTATCTTGTAACTTAGTATGGTGGGAACACATACCAACATAACTCATGGTTATGTAGACAAGAGTACAATCTTAGGCTATTAGTATCTCGACTAAAGTAACCGACTATTTCGAAAGATAGAATAAGTATAATATAATAAATTCCATAAATGTCACAACTCCTACTAACATTTTGTCGATGAAGAAAATTTGATGTCTTCTTTGTAATTGCTGTCTTCGTCTTCAAGGTCTCAACTACTTTTTCTATATCCCAATTCTGAAATCTAACGTCTAGTAAGCTAAATCAAGAATTGTGTTTTGACACCTAAAACTGACAACTAGCTTGACATACCAACACTAGTGGGTTTGACCGGACAATGCCCTAACAAGGGTGATATCTAGTTGTATCTCAAATAAAAGATGCTAGAATAATTAGGATTTCATTTCCTTTTCACACAATTGAACACTTGTTGCAAAAGAATATATATGTATTTATATTAATGAGCATTTAATATTCGGGATATTATTTCCTTTACAAGCCTTGGACGAACACTACAAATATGAGTGCATTTTCCTTCTTCAAGCTTTCTCCTTCTAAGAACGCCAACCTTCATGAATTCTGTGAGTTCTTACTCTCGTTGTCTGGAGTTGATACAATGCGGCTTCATAGGGGACCAAGAAGCCTAAATGTATATATTTATGATATATCTCCATTTTTACAGTTTCTTCATATATCAATATTTTATTTTTCAAAGATACTTCTCTTCTGATATAAGGCCGCTCAAGAACTGTACTTGATTATCTATTGACTTGGATTTATAAGCGAACGTTGTTTCGTGTGCCAACATGATAAATTGAATAATTTGGAGTCAAGTTTGTTGTTTGGATATTATTTGTATAGAAAATACTTTGATTTATCAAAGTTATATTTGTTATCCACTGACTTGATTGTATATGGGACAACAAGGAGTTTTACCATTAATATAGTAGACGTAATAACCATGTCATTATATAAAGGAGTTTACTTGATAAACATAAACAAAAGAGTTTTGATTTGGTAAAGAACCATTTTATAATATCATTGATATTGGGTTATTGACCAAAGTGTAAATCATACATTTTTTCCTTGTTTTATTGATTGAAGGTCCTAGAAGGAATATAGTCGTCCAATTGGAGGTCGGATAACGGTAGTATTCACGATGGACTGCTGAGAAACTCTTAGAAGATAGTAAAGTACAACTATTCCTAATGAATTACAAGTGTTTGATCACTATGTGATTGGAGGTGCAAGGATACTGAGGGGGAAGCATTGTGATTTTCTTATTTGGATCATATTGTCTTAGGACCGAAATATGATAGTGGACGTGCATGGTAAATTAATTCTTAAAAGTATTCATATTGGTCTGGAAGAAATCTCATGATTTTTGTATAAGTTTGTAATTTCCCCGTTAACAAAATCTTATGTCTAGGATTTACTTCATTCCGCAATTTTATTTGTTGTTTCTTTTATAATTAAAGTATAATCACTGTGTATGCTAACAATCCTTTTGTAGTCTTGTATTAATTCCCCTGCGTGAATTAATCAACAAAAAAACGACCTTTGTTGTAGTCGGTACCCTCGTCTTTTCACCTATGAATTTATAAGAACGGTAAAATCGAATGAGGAAAAAAATGTGGATACTAATTGGCTAACTTAGGAATTTGATACCTAGGTTTTCCAACGTACGCATGTACAGAACCATGTAATAGTAGCACATGCACTCCATTATAACCGATTATGATGACTAACCATGTAATACTGAAACAGAGAGGAGATGTCCACATGGTACAATTACAAATAAGATACGTAACTTTCAAGTTAAGGGTCAAAAACCTAATAAATAAGATTACTCTTTACTCTATTATGTATTGCCTCGCGTTCCTTTTCATTTGCGTTAGGGGTGACAAAGTTAGATCTGGGTGTGATAATTGGTGTACTAGCCTAAGATCCCCACTTGTTGGCTACCTTGATTGAACTGAGTCAGTGAAATGAGAAAACCAAAAGAAACTGAGCGGATTTCTGCAGTCTGGTAAATGACAGTTGAATGGGGGTTGATTAACAATTGGAAGATTTAATCAAGAATATTCCAATTACTACTCGCGTGGATGACAACATATTGTGATAAGATAACAACAATGGGTAAATCACAATCAAGGATGCCCATAATCATTACATACCTTATCATCATTATAATATGGATTCCATAAGCATATGGGAGGCTCAAATTCCACCAAAAAGTTATTGTTGAACTGGATACTACATAACATTGCTACTAAAGACACTGTAAATACCATTTTCCATATTATCCTAGAGGCTTAAGTTTAAATTCCATAGTCCTGTAATTAACTATAGGATCGTGTTTTGGGGATGTCTCATGATTCCGATAAATACCACCCTTATCCTTCATGCCAGGGGACCGAAGTCATCCAACCCTAATAATATTCATATTGTACTTCACTCGTACTTGTAGGGGGTAAAACCCCTCGGAACACGTGTCTCGCATCCAAGAAGCCTAACCATGCCGAGAGGATTGACAGCGAGATCTCGGACCAGCCCAAAGAAGGTAACCTAACGAACGAAGCGAAGACTTGGAGAGAAGGGATTCAGACCATGTCAAATGACCGAAGCCCATGGAAGCAACCTCGGGACGACATCGAATAAACCGCCTTACTCGACAGGGACTGACACCACCACGATTGAGTCGTTTGTCTTTATTAGCTGTAAACCACCCAAGCTCGGCCTATATAAGGCGAGCTTGGAAAACATTGTAGGGGTTGGATTCTTTTTGGGTTGAGCCTAAGCAGCAAGAGAGAGATGAGGTCTGTTATCTCCTCTGGTTCCTTAGGGTTATATTCATGTAATCACAACATCGAAATACATACAAATCTTCTTATATTTTGCCTTTACTGTCTTAATTTTGATCTTTTATTACTGTTCTGAGTACCTTCGGTATTGTTCTTATGGTCTTCGCACCATTAAATCCTATCTAAATTACTGTATGTATGAGTAGATCTGATGGATGTGGCTCATTGAGTGCCTATGCAGATTTTCTACTCGTACAGTACTTGTGTTTTTTGAGTTCTTCCTTAGTTACCTCTCTCTATCTCTTGGGTATATGTTGTCCATTATTTCAACAGCTACACATAACAGATGAATAACGGTAGTTCTCAGAGTTTCTTCCTTAGTACAAAATATTCTCATTACAAAATGACTTTTATTCAACGACACCTTTGTTGCTCTGTGTAGTTGGGTGAATAGCATTTTCAAAGTAAGTTTAGCATGTTATTTGATTTAAATCTTGTTTCAAATTGTTGAAAACTACAAAAGCTCGTAGCATTGGAAAAACACATCGTGGGTCGCAACATTTAGTTGTTCATGGCAGGTATGGTCATGCGAAACAACTCAAGGTTCAATAATTCAGTTACGTCGCTACAATGGTCTACTTCCAATTTAAAGAAACTCGTTTTAGAGTCGGGTAAGCTGGTAAAGGGTTTTATGTGTAAAGATCGCAGGGAGGTCATGCTAAGATTATTTGGAATACAAAGCAATCCAAGGAGATTTAGATTACAAAGCAAACCAAGGAGAGAAAAAACAATGATGTAAATTTAGTTGGATCCGCAACTTCATGGATGGATAAAATTTAACATGGATGATTTTTGTTTGGAGCCAGGGTTAGCAGGCTTATTTTCGAGTTGAACTAAGAAATGCACATGTTTTGTTAGAGGTTGTTTTGCAGCTCCAATGTATCCATGATTCAGTGAAATGCCGATTTTTAAGGTGTAATTCATGCCTTCGTAATTGCAAAAAACCGTAACATCTGTCGTATATGACTCGAATGTGAATGTATGAATATTATCTTAGTTTTATGTAACACTTCTCGGGTTCCAAGAAGATTATTAACCCATTCAAAAAATTGCCTTAAATACTTGGTTCGAATGTAAATGTATAAATATTATCTTAAATTTATGTAACACTTTTCGGGTTCCATGAAGATTATTAACCCATTCAAAAATTGCCTTAAATACTTAAAGACTGCTGATTCTATATTTCTCCACATTTACAGAGAATTAAATGTTTGTGCTGATTTTCTAACCAAGTATATATACCGATGTTGAAGTTTGTTGTTAGAATTCCCATCGCCGATGGTATACGATGTAATGATGGAAGACAAAAATTTCTAATTTATATTTTTCCTTAAAGTTTGTTTTATACATTTTCTGTTGTTAGAGGTAAGGTCTTATGCCCGTGGTCTTAAGCTTTCCTTTTTCATTAACTAATAAGCCCTCGAGGGGGTTTCGGTGGAGAAAAAAAGAGTAAATTAATTATCCCAACAAGTGGTCATTATGGGAGGACTTACTTGAAATTTCTCCAGTAATTAAAATCCGATGCAGCCCCAGAGAAATATCATCTCTTTGACAAAAATATCCTTCTCCATATAAATATCCTAAAAATTATAGAAAAAAATAATTGAAAAGAGACATTAATCCACACATATTTCCATAAGGGATATCATGTATTAGTTCCATTTGTCTGGCAATATTGAGTTTGTCAAGAAAATAAAAAATGAAGAGAGTTTCTCTTAACTAAAACACTAGACAGATTGAAAAACTGTATCTCTCTGTAACCTTGTGATAACTCGCCGACGGTTCAGATTTCCCCCCACGGGAGTAGATCTGAGCAGACCACCACACCGTAAAAAAAAAAAAAAAAAAAAAAAAAAAAAAAAAAAAAAAAAATAAAAACACCTTTCTCACAAATTCGTTTTTAGATTTAATAATAGTTTTAAATTTTTAATTCTATTAGATTTGGGTTTTTCTTGTCTTCTTTAATCATGAAGAGTTCGCTGAAGGCTTCCACAACAACAACAAGAACATCTTCGATGTTAGCATCGAAAACAAAGACAGCAATATCTACAACAAGATAAAGATCATCATCATCAACTCTTGCAACTGTTACAAAAATTCTAATACCGACTCAATACGACTCATTCCTCTTAAGACCGATTCAGAAGACCTATGTTCTTGTTACTTTGAAGACCTATATTTATGTTACTTTGAAACATTTAGATTATGTTACTTTGATAATCTTAGTTTTTGCAACTTTGATTCACTTGTCTTTAGCAAAACTCGGTTGGTTATTACCAAGATCCCAGCATTGCTATGTGCAATGATGAAAACTAGATCTGTTTGATTAGATGTGGTACTTGCTTTCGAAAAAACTCGGCTAGATCTAACTAAGATTTTATGTGTGGTGATGCAAACTATGACTGATTTGCTAGTTTGGCAACCTGATGTGGTTTGGTCCTTGTGGAATTCTGAAATGGTTCTAATGTTTGAAAGGGATGTATTGTTAATCAAGAATGGGTGGAGATACTATAGATTCTATGATTCTATTATGATCTTGAAAACTCATATTATGGTTTCCGATATCCAAAATTGGTTGTAATGAATCGTTTGGAGAGTTTCCTCTTTTATGAGAAAAGAAACTAAAACACTAGAATTCAAGATTCGAGCCCGCAAACTAAACTTAACAGCAGAAGAAGTACAATCAGAAAAGGAAGTGAGAATTACCAAAAACAAAAGAAAGCTAAGAAGAGCATTCTTTTCAGAATCGTACATCTACATCTATTTAGAATACAAAGTTTAGTTGACTATCTTTAGCTTCTTGGACACTTAGGCAGGCTTGTGTTAGACCAAGCAACCCAACTTCTCTTTCAGTAATAAAAGACCCAGAATATTTATTTAATAGTCAATGATATAACAATTCTGATTTTCTGTTTGAATGAATTCTTAATCTTTTTATGTCAACAAAAGAAACTCTCTCATCTAATGTGTCATACTTCGCATAATAGCGAAAACACTACTCAACCTCCTCTTTGCTTCATTTTGAAAGGGACATAACCCTTCTTTTTATGGTGGTGTTGGGGTGTATACCATGGAGGATACCATGCAATAATGCTATTTGGCATCTTGTTTCCAGACGAAGGCAGGAGAATTTTTGAGGCAATCTAGAGTGTCTGGCTTGAGCTCAAGTTTTGACCGTGCACTTATCCTATACAAAAATGTATGTGGTATTGAGATTTCTTCACTATGCATTGATGATATTGGCCCCCGTTCTATGAGTTCTTTGGCAATCAAATACTTCAATGCAGTGAAGAAATATTTACCTAATGTGTTTGTTATGACGGAGCGTGATTCAACCCTGTGGCAAAGTAACAGGGTCAGGCATGCACAAAACTATTTGTTGGCCATTCCGATTGATGGGCTTAATCAAAAACTTGGGCCTCGACATGCTTCTAGGGAGATGGATATTTGAGGGGATCATGCTTTGCACTGCGCGCATGGAGTTGGCTCAAGTATAGACATGACCTGGTTCATGACACCTTTGCCGACATTTGTTATCGTGCGGGTGTCCCAACAGGAAACTATGTGGATTTGGGATTCCTATCAGACACCGGCATGGCCTTGAGACCTGCGAATATATTAGTGTACAACTGGCACAATGGACATGATGTGTGTATGGACATCACGGGTGTTTCTCCTTTCATAGACGGTGGGGTGCACACCTTTGTTCCTGGCCAAGCAATTGATAATGCTATCGATCGGAAAAGAACCAAATATTTAGAGAACTGTACAGTTCAGGGCTTTGGTTTTAGCGTGCTGGCTTTTACCACTTTTGGGGAGTTGGTTAGTGATATTGTGGAGGAGTTTCTGAAAAGATTGCGCAATTATATGGCTAGCCATGATGCGAATGTCATAGTGGTGGGTTTTCTTTTCCATATGATTGGGTTGTCATTCAGAAAGGGAATAGAGCCCACCTTGTTGCTAGGTTTCCATCTAATTCTTGTAATTCCCCCTCTTCCGATTAATAAAATTATATATTATTTATTTAAAAAAAAAAGGCAAAGTCAATTCTTTTTTTTTTTTGTTTTGAGCCCATTAAATAAGACAAATTAACAAAGTCATTTTAAAGGCAAATCAACGACCATTAACCAAATATTTTTGTTAATGGTTGGCAAAGTCAATTCGACTAGGCTAAGTTCTAACCTTAAAAAAATAAAATAAAATAAACGATTAAGCTGAGCCCGTTAATGTGAAACATTGGGCCAAAATTACAGCACCGTAACAGCTAAAGGCCCAAAATAATTTCTGATCGATCCTTATTTGCTCAACTTTCGGGATACTCATAATCGACGGTAGTGGTGTGTATAACAGGAATAAACTGTATCACTGATTAATAGGATAGTTATCCTTGATAGCAATAAAAAAGGAGTTGAGAAACTTTTCTCATTCCGTGGCGTTAGTCTCTGAGCGAGCGATTTGATTTGGGAACAAAAAATTTCACAGAAAAGGTTAGTTTTCAATCTCGATTTTCCCTGTTAATTTCTCTCCTTTTTTTCTCAGATTTGGTTCCTTTGTCTCTGGATGTTTATGTTTCTGTTATGATTCGGGTGAATTTTTTTTCTTTTTATGGAAATTTCCTACTCGTTTAGTGGATTCGTTATGTCAAATGATTGTATAAACTGCAGATTTTCGAATGATAGGGTTTTGGTTTTGAATCATTTCTTCATTTTTTTGGTTGGAAAAATCAAAATAAATGGGTAAATCTTGTAAAACAAATTTACCATTTTAGGTATTACGGAGTATTTTTTATTTGAACACAAGATCTAGGTGTGTAAATACGCTGTACAAGTATGGATTCGAACACTGTGTATTATCAGTGCGATTCTATTAGTAGACGAAGCTATGAATCAAAATATTGGGAACCGAAAAAGTTTGCTATAAGGGAAAATACTATGAGATTTTTGAGATTTTTGTTTCACTATATGAATGATACTGTAGGTGGATCATTTTTTTTTGTCTGCAAGGAACCCTAGAAATCAATATGTTTTTCTTTAGGATCTTTGTATATGTAGTTACAAAAAATAGGAAAAATATGGTCACAAATCAGTTTAGTTTAGCTTTAGAGTAGTAGTCAAGCCCGTCGTGTATGGCCAATTGGCCATCCTATTCATAGGTGGTAGGAATCACTGGCTTCATACACACTTTGTTTAGAATATCACATGCTAGTGGCTGTGTTCAGTTGTGTGGTTATAGTCTGTGCAAGTAACAACGCTGTCCAATGTCTAATGACTTTTGAGTTTAACTAACCCTCGTGTTCACAACCCTGTTTGGAGTTAAATCAATTGTTTCATGTTTCGGTGATTAGTTTTCCTCTAGGTTCTTACCACTGCTGAGTTAGAATTTTCAGAAAGTGTTGTCCTTCTCAAGAAGTTGTAAGGTTTGGTGGATATTCAAGTTATGAGTGATTGACTTGTATGGTTCCGCCACTACTAGAAAAAAATAGGAAAGGAGAAGAACGTACAGAATATTGTACGATATCTTAAGTTCCAACGTTTTCCATTAGAAGTAGGGCTGTTTCAGGTGTTCACTAGCCATTATAAGGGGAATTAATGTCCACTAGGGTGAGTGTCGTGGATGATTATCTTTATTCGATTACAGTGAAGTGCATTTTATAAGCAAAACATGAGAAATACCCCTACTATTTTTCACAAAGGTATTGATGACTAAATAAATGTTTCTAACCGACATTCCTTGTTGTTTGACACGCAGGCATTGTAATTGCACTCTTTAATTCGTGACTTGTGAGATCCAATGGCTGGCCATAGAATTGCTCATGCAACTTTGAAGGGACCAAGTGTGGTCAAGGAGATCTGTATCGGGATAACTCTTGGTTTGGTTGCTGGTGGTATGTGGAAGATGCATCACTGGAATGAGCAGAGGAAAGTGAGGGCATTTTATGACTTGCTTGAAAAGGGTGAGATCAGTGTTGTTGCAGAAGAATAGTTTGAGCTCTTCTTGTTGCACCCTCTCTATCGTGCATCGTACATTTGACAGCATAGTTTTCCCCTATTGTTTTTTTTTTTTTTTGTCTTTATGAAAGCTCAATCCAAAATATGAGCAGATACTTTGTTTGACTCGTGATAGAAATAAGTTCAGGATTGAAACATGAGGATTTTCCCGACAATTTTATGTTGCAATAATTTCTTTTCGATGTTTAAGGTGTAAATTTTGAACGTCCTGGTTTGGGATAAATAGATTCCACACAGTTTCATATTTATGAAAAAGCCACATCTGGTTGTACTACTATTAGAGCTGTGCAGACATTTTGTTTGTCGGCTCTAAAGAGCAACACTAGCAGAAACATACAGGTGTGAATAAGCTGATTACCAGTAGTTTGATACCGAGTCTCGCATGTTCTAACTTTAGTACTTCACCATGGGGGTCTCATCACCTTCTATGCAGCGACCTTTCCCAGAGGATTCATTGGAACAGAAGTCTTAAAGTGCGAGATCTGTGCAAGGCTTGAAAGTTCCTGCCCTTATATTGTTACCAACAAGGTCTGTAAGCTCTAGATACTGTTTCTGTATCATAGCACAACAGAACTTCATTATTCTCTGTTAGATGAATTGCTCAATAAATTAGATCATATCTACTTCAACAAAGAGCATTATACAATTTCCATAAATGTAAAACTTAAAAAACTCCATACTCCTGCTTCGTTTGGTAAGGCCCAAAAGTGTACACTTGGACTGCCCTCAATTCCCCGCGGTTGTGAAGTACATGTGAATGACTATCAACGTTCAAACGACACCGAATTTGAAGCTGATATTTTATGGGTATGTTCATTTAATATATATCTAAACGTCCTTACAAAAAATGAGCGGCATTTGAAGATACCTAACATTACTATCTACCAATCTTAATTTCCACCGTTAAAAGTCCGTTGATCTACAACGGCTGATATTCAAAGAAGTAAATGAGGATGTTATATATTTCAGAATGTGTTCATTTTTTGTGGGAATGTAGTACTTTATAAGAGGAACATACACATAAAATATCAGTTTTAAATCCGATGCCGTTTAGATTTTATCAAAAAATTAAAACCGAAAGTGTGAAATAGTGTGAGGATAAAAGTGTGAATGGATCTTCCCTCTCTACGATTAATAGCCAAACATAAGCCAGCTCTCAGCTAAGCTAACTGATCAATCAAAGGACGTTTTTGAAGAGCCCACCATAAGTGAGTACTACGGTGTAAACTGTAGAGAGTACTTTGCGGGCTTATGTGCCATTTAATTGGCATCTCGTTCGGTAAAAGAGAAGCTTAACCTCAGCTGTTGAGAACTTGAGAGAGAGAGAGTAGGTTGATATCCTCACCCATACGTCTTGTTCTCTAGGAGGTAACTAAAGTTTCTTGGTTCAAAATCTTGATCAACGGGAAGCAATCGCCCTCAATTATAATCTTGACGTCTCCGGGCAATCTTAAAGCCACAGCTTGAGTTTTGGCAACAAAAGGATTGTATTTGGGCCGGTTCCTATGGAACGCATATATCACACAATATGAGTGTTTTGGTTGGTTATGGACCCAGCAAACAGTCAAAACGACGTTGCAACGTGAGACAGAAATAGTATCGTCGATGGAAATTCTATCGACATATACATTTTCCATCGACGTCAATGGAATTTCCATCGTCGACTCTATTTCTGTCGATTAGATGTACGGCTGTGATTTCTCTCAGCCTATATATACCTTCATTTGGCAAGGTTATCAACTCACACCTTCACAACATTTGTAGTAGTATTCTCAGATCTATTACAATTGCGCACTCCGCTATGTATCTTTTTGCCAATTTTCATATGGCTCGTGGTAAAGCAAAAAACAAGGGAAACAACATGTTACTCAATCATCTCAATATGAACCTGAAGTCTACGACGAGGATAGTCAAGAAATGGGTGATGAAAAGACTGGGAGAGGAAGTCACGGCCAATCGTTCACTGCAAGCGAAGACATGATCATTTGTTCCAACTATGTACGATTTACTTAAAATCCCATTGCTGGTGTTCATCAGGACAAGGCCACTTTGTGGGGGAGCATATTTGATCAGTTCGAGCAGGAGACCATGAATGTCACCTGCCGTACAAAAGTTTCGTTGTGCAACCACTTCGTCACGATCAATGCACAGGTGCAAGCATTTGTGGCCGCGATCGTGCAGGCTGAACGCAGAAGACAAAGTGGGGAGGGTGACACGGACGTCGAACAGAGGTGTCGCGAGGCATGGAAAAGAGAGCATGAGAAACCATTTGCCTACGAGGAGTGTTACCATATTTTGAAAGTGTTGCCAAAGTACGACCCAAAGACGCTGCTCCAGATGAAGTCGGTCCCTAAAGGTTCACCGTACAATCAAGGTTCGCCACACTCCCAGGCGTCTCCATCCTCGCCCTTTTCATCCCAATTTTCCTCACAGATGGGGTCACCAGGTGCAGGAGGCAGTGGAGGTAGTGGAGGAGGTATCACAACTGAGAAGGCGTCCGCAAATGCTCTTAAGTTCCAGATGTTGTATAGTAGGAACCAGGCGAAGAAGCTACGACAAGCAAAGGCTAGCTGATGCTGCTGTTGAGGGGAAAGGGTTCAACATGGATGCTTATACGGCCCACCTTAAGGAAACTTCCAAACTACGATCGACTGAACGCAAGGTCCTGAACGGTGAGCTTAAAAAAAGTTGGCTCTCCCAGGAGAAGTATGTGCATAACCATGACAAGCATAAAATCATGAATGCTAATACCTCCAACATGAATGAGGAACAAATGTATATCTGGAAGATGGACTTCGACCGGATTAAACGCCAGATGGAGGAAGAACGATTGTCCGCACTTGAGTCGATTGTTCAAGGACCACGTACTATCCCATTGGTCAATGCAGATGCATCTGACGTTGAAGCGGAGGAGGAAAGCCCTTGGGCGGACGAGTAGCATATTCATCATCATCATCATCATCATCATTCACAGGGAGTGGGGGGTAGCATCGTCAAGGGCAGCAGTGTGTAGTAGTATCATCATCATCATCATCAAGGGTATCAGTGTGTGTAGTAGTAGTATCATCATCATCATCAGTGGCAGCAGTGTGTAGTATCATCATCATCAAAGGCAAGAGTGTGTAGTATCATCATCATCAGTGGCAGCAGTGTGTAGTATCATCGTCATCAGTGCCAGCATTGTCTAGTATCATCATTATCCAAGGCGGGGCGGCAGTGTGTAGTATCATCATCAAGGAACGCAGTTTGCCAATTTTCAACACCAACGGCAATTGCGTTATCATCCTCTGGTGGTTTTTTTTATCTTTTGCAAAAGGGCATGGCACACCCTTTTTACTAATTATATCAGATCGGTTTTTTTCTTTTTTATTTTTGCAAAAGGGCTTGGCAAACCCCTTTTACTAATTATATCGGAACGACTCTATATTTTGTAAAGGGCATGGCACACCCTTTAGTGTAATTACGATCTTTAATTTTAATGAAAAACTCTAGTTATATAAAATTTTAATCTTCATTAATACTAACGGAAAAAAAAAACAAATTACAAAAAAAAAAAAAAAAACTTAATCATCATACTCGTCCTCTACACAAAGAAAAAAAATTTAATCATCATCCTCTTCATCATCCTCTTCATCTTCATCTCCACCCTCAAAGACATCAAATGTTTCCCAACGAGGAGCACGAACTTCATCTTCATCTTGATCTTCTTCATCTCCATCATGTCGAGGAGTCTTCGTCCTTCTTCTGCCCAAAGATGAACACAAAGATCACTCCTTAATCTCTCATACAAATTTGGATTCCGAATGTGATTCGTCATCCGGGCATAGTCCCTTGCAGGCACACCCCGTTCTGGTACAACATCCTCCCTCAAATCCTCGTCTGGATAGTTGGTCCAGGATGCATTACGACGAGTTTCGAAGATTACCATGTTATGCAGAATTATGCAAGTGAGTGTGGTCTTATGCATTTCACGGGGACTCAAACCACGGAAAGGACCACAAACGATAGCAAATTTCTTCTTCAGAATTCCAAAGGCACGCTCAACATCCTTCCTGAAGGCCATCTACATTTTGTTGAAATGCTTCATTGCCTTACCCATACTCCCTGGAGGCACTCCCCTGAATGCTTGAACCAGTGTTGACCACTTAGGATATACTCCATCAGCAAGATAATACCCATTAGTGTACTGATGGCCGTTGATATTGAAATTCACAGGCGGGGCTCGACCCTTTTTAAGGTCTTCGAAAAGAGGCGATTTGTGCAAAACATTAATGTCATTTTGCGAACCAGGAAGACTAAAAAAGCATGCCATATCCAACAATCTTCAGTAGCCGCAACTTCTAAAATGACAGTTGGCTTAGCGTAATGACCCTTGTATTGACCATCCCACATTGTTGGACACCCTTGCCACACCTAGTGCATGCAGTCGAGACTACCTAGCATTCCAGGGAAACCCCTCGCCGTATTAACTTTCAATGTCTCTCGAATATCTTTCTGGTTGGGCTTGTGCAAATACTCTGGACCGAAATGATCAATCATAATTTCGCAAAACAATGAGAGATACTGAAAAACAATTGTTTTGCCCATTCGGATGTACTCATCAAGGGAATCTGCCGGACAACTGTAACCAAGAATCCTCAAGGCCGCCGTAACCTTTTGATCTGGACTGTGACCTCTAATATTACGACAATGAAACTGATAATCAAACCGAGGTTCAACTCTTACAAGCTCCGCAATAATAAATTTCGTCAAGTGCCGGGGCATGCAGAAGCGACGCTGAAATCTTGGCGGAATACACACAGTCTTCATTGAAATAATCATGCATCAGTTTCTCGCGGTAGAATTCCCGATCACGGTAAGTGTATCGCCTACACTGTATTACTTTTGGCTCAGGTTCCATTGGTATTGCGCCGGTATAGACCTGCAGCATAGTGTCGAACTGCGCTCTTTTTCTTCATCAGAGTCATAATCAATTTCCTGCAGCATATGAACAAATTTTTTTTTTGATAGGAATCAAAATCGATCATTCTTCTTTGCACCTCTTCATCAGAAGAATCAGAAGAATCGTGTTCATACTCCATTGATTAACAAGAAAAAAGAAAGAAATTCAGAAGCTGCTTGTTGCAGCAGAGTGAAATTGTGTTTGATGTGATAAATGTGATGGAGAATGTGAGGAACAAAACGTTTGAGGGTGCATTAAATAGACGCAACGTATTAGACCGTTGGATTGGAGCGAGATCTGATCGATGGTAAATCCATCTGTCGATAGAATTACCATCGATAACCACTGCCCCATTTTTGGTTTGCTAGACCACGTTGGATTGCAAAGGGGAGGGTTTGATGTATTCCATTGGAACCGGCGTAATGATGCTTGATGCTCCAGCTTTGTCTCTTGCTATGACAGCAGGTTAAGGCCCATCAAAATTTAGTCACTGCATCATTTGTAGGAGGAGTCCACTGAGCTTGTCATATTGTGTACAGGAGGTTCCACCTGAACCTCTTCTATCGGAAACCTCATTGCTAGCGGACTTAAGAAGACGAATCCAAGACATTTGACAGTGGTACTGCTCAACTCCCATCACTTGCCTGCTATACGGGATTACTAAATTTCACGCATAGTAATCAAATTCATATTAACGCATATTAGAACTCGGTAAACCCTCGTAGCAATTTTCGTCTTTTGGAAAAAGAAAAAATATTCATCGTCGGATCCGCTGGATTGTTAACGCCTATTGGAACTCGGTAAACCATTATAGCAATTTTCGTCTTGGCAGGTTTTGAACATACACGGACCTAAGGAGTCCGATTTGACACACTCTTTAACGGGTGTGCTTATTGACAAGCAATTAGCTTACATTTTGAGTGATAAACTACAAGCATTAACAAGTAAAACGTGTAGTGTTTGGTCTCGTTTGTTGCTCATAATGTTTGACATTGTAACATGATGTTGCCAAGACTAAGAGTTACATGAGATTCATCTTTGATCATGCCCTGCTTTCAAGTTTCAAACAAAGAGAGCTGAAATAGAAGAAACAAAATCTTTATTTTTGCTTGAGAAGATAGGAAAAGTGGTGGACCATACCATACATGTGTTGCTATGGGGTCTGATTCAAGTGGTGGGATCCACAAGGACCGTTCCTTCATTCATCTGCTATCTCTTTAGAGTTACAAAACGGGACCCACATTTTTTTTCTCCACACATGAAAATGGTTCCTAGTGATTGGGCTGTGTTCACAGACATGTTTAACCCTTTTAAGTAAAGAGTAGCTTCCACCATTAATGTCTTGATGGTGATCAAAAAGTACAGTCAACTGAGATTTTTTTCATCAAAGAGTTCAAAGTTCCAACGTTTGTTCACTCTCGCTCATTCATGGTTCATATCTTTCCCCACCTATATACCCTATATGTTTTGTTTTCTGAAATTTGTGTCCACTGTTTTTGACTTTCTACTCCCTCCGTCCCTCTAAAACAGGCGGAGTTTCAAATTTTTGTAGTCCTATTAGATAGGCAGATTTACAATTCCAAGATGGTTTTTCCACCTAAAACCCTTATTAATTATACATAGGAGATTGTGTTAATGAGACAAAGGGTAAAACATGAAAGTAAATAGATATGTAGGAATTCAAGATAATTTCTTAATCAAAGAGATTTTTGCTTTTCCGCCTATTTTAGAGGGACAGAGGGAGTAGATGTTTTAAATAATCTGTGGTTTCTGACTGGTGATAAGGTTGGTACAATTGTTAATGCATCGAAAACTCTACATATAGAGATGTAGAGAGTAGAGAGGAGAGAGATAGAGAGAGAAAAAAAGTAATGGGAACCCACAAAATAATCCAATGGTGCACCCCCTATAGATCTGAGGGTGGTGGTGGTGCCCCATCACTCTCTATGTCTTCTCTCTCTTCTCTACTCTCTACACCAAGGAGCTCCGTTAATGCATCAGACCAAGGCGTCTGTTTCTTACTTGGTCTTACAATTTTATCGTGTATGTACATCCATTGATTATATTGGATTAGCAAAGCTGGTCAGAGTTATGTCTCTTGTAATTGAAATGGGAATTTGGAGTTGTATAAAAACTGTTGTAACCCTCGCATAATTTGGTAATCTTATTATAGCGGTTTTATTTTTTTTACTTGTTGTTAAAAAGAAACTGAAGATGTTTGTTTCTTATTTGGTCTTATAATCCTAGTTGATTTTGGTCTTACTGAATATATTTTGGCCCCATCG
>JAJJMA010317624.1:3421-14037 GCA_023529015.1 Papaver nudicaule
GTGATTACGTATGCCTCATGCTTTTGCTCTTCCTTTGGCAGCGGTTGATTAGGAGGTGGCTGTGGCAGCTCCAGAAGGTGTTTAAATTGTCCTCTAGCAATAAAGAAGTAGATTTGATCCTGCGCTGTGATGCAATTCTCGGTGGTGTGGCCGTTGAATTTGTGGAATTGACAGAAATCCCTTGAGTTAACGTTCTTGGTATGCTTTGGCTGGTTGCCTCTGCTTCTAGGATACCTTATCTCACCGGCGAATTCAGATTGCTCAATGGTTCGCAGGGCATCTTCAATGGGAACACAGAGCTTGGGGAGTTTTCTGTCATGGAACGCTGGGAATCCTGGCTTCGTCGTCCCGAATTTTCGGTTTCCTTGCCCTTGCTGATTGTTGCTTCCTTCAAACACACCCCGAGGGTTGTTTCCTTGGTTGTCATTATACTTTCGGTTATCATGGTATTTTCCATCGCCAAATTTTCCTTCGGTCCCGTATCTGCCACTGTCATCCTGTCTTTCTCGCTTTGATTGATCCCCGAAGTGAGTGCCCATTGCTTGTCCTCGATCTTCAAGCGATAGGTTGTTTATCGAATGAACTTGTTTTAAGATAGTTTCCTTTCCTAGTGCAGCTTGTTCTTTTATCTCTTCGAGAGTGATTCGTTCCTTCTGATACTTGCGAAGGTCCTTCAGCGTCTCCAGGTTCTTCGAAAAGAGTCTGTCATAGAGAGGGTTGTTTTTGTCTAGAGCGTTAAGAAAAGCTCGCACTTTATCCTTTTCGGTGGCTCCATTCCCAACCTCGACACACTGTTCGGTCCACATGCTTGTTAGGCTTTTGGTTGATTCCCCTGGGCGTTCTCGGATGCTAAATAGTTTTTCTACCCCCGGCCTTGATGAGTTGTTGTAGAGAAAATGAAGTACAAAAACTTTGGAGAGCTCCTCGAAGGAAGAAATCGAACCAGCTGCGAGATTGTCGTACCAGGCGAGTGCCTCTCCTTTTAAGCTAGACGGAAAATATTTGCATAGCACCTCATCTCTATCGGCGTAAGCCAGAAAAACTCGGAGGTACATTTTGACATGTACAGTAGGGTCTCCTGATCCGTCGAAGATGGAGGTAAAGGTGGGCATTGTGCATTTTACTGGAATTGGTAATGAAAGAATTGTTGGGCTTAGTGGTGACCGATTGACATCGTTCATGGCTTGATTTAGTTTGATCCTATCGCTTGATTGGATTTGGTTGTCGAAAATTTCTGCTCGGAGCGCTTTGATTTGGTCCATCATTACTTGTTGCAGGATTCTTGCCTCGGCATCTCTCTTTGCTTGGTTTCCTTCATTGAAGGCGTGCAACCCTGTCTTTGTGTACTCTGGTGGTGTGTTCTTTTTGCTAGACACCGTGATTCCGTGACCTTTACTAGTTCCCTTGACCTTTGTGCCTGTGTTAGATTCGGAAGGTTCCTTCGGTCGAGATGCGTTATTTGGACGAGAGTTCCCTTCGCTGTCTCTCTTGTAGTTGGATGCCGACTTTTCCGCTGCCTTTTTGTTTGCTTCGGCTAGCTGTTTCTTTAGCTTTCTTATTTTTCTGTTTTTCAAGATTAACTTTCTAAATTGTTCAGCTCTGACTGTATTTTCTTCGGTAGGCTGTTGTTCGGGCATTTCATTTTCGGGATCAGATTCTTCATCCTCATCCTCCTCGTTTTCTCCGTTTTCTTCTTGTATGTGCTGTTGGCGTGGCTCTTCGGCCTCTGGAAATCCTTGTCCCTCGGGACCTAGATCCTCTATCATCACGTCTTCTTCGTTTATGCGTTCTTGGTGCTGGACTGTGCTAGCCACTACCTCGGGGGATAATCCTTTACTGGTTGAGAATCTGGTGTTGTGCTGTCTGGAAGATCCGGTACCGTGCTTCGAGGAACCTACTCGCTGCTTCGGAGCGTGTTCCGAATGGGAAGCCATTTTATCGATGACCTGTCATGAAACAAAAAACCCGTGAGGTCCAAAGCGGCTAGCGCAGTGTACTTTGTCGGCCATATAAATCTACTGTACAACTAACTTTTCAGACGAAACTGAATGTCCTATTTGCCCTTTTTTTAGATATAACCTTAACTGTTTATTTTGTCTTGTAGCCTAAATCATGCCTCTTCGCTTTGTTTCTTAAATGAATTTTTATTTCCAATTATAGCGAAAAAATTTTAAAACCCTAAAAATGGACTTTGACTCATATTATGAAGTTTAAAAACCCTAAAATGGATTTTAACGTATATAATGAATTTTGAAGACTCCCAAGTGGATTTTAGTGTATATTATAAAATATGAAAACCCTAAAAATGAATTTGATGTTTATTATGAAATTTTAGGATCCTAAAATGGATTTTGATGTATATTATGAAGTTTTAAAAACCCTAAAATGGATTTTGATAAGTAACATGAATATTGGAAACCTCAAAATGGATTTTGATGAATAAGGAAACCCTTAAAATAAATTTTGAAGTTCTGGACGAATTGGTTTTTCGCTTGGAGTTTTTACTGCAGGAGTTTTAAAGTCTCTCGTGATCTATTTTATCATACCGAGGTTACAAGAACTCTTTGATGGATGACTTTGCCATCTGATGCTATGCTCAAAAGGGTTCTTAAACACACTAAATCCTTTAAGGTCATTTAGATGCTTAAGAAACAGGAGCTATTTTCATGAAAACAAACTTTTGAAAAAATCTCTGAAGAAGATTATAAAAATGATAAAACAAAAAATTTGAAAATCCGAAAATTCACAGGCAAACCCTAAGTTGTTTTAATCATCCATGTTTCTAGCGCCAAACTGTACGAGTAGAAAATCTGCATAGGTACACGAGATACCATATCCATCAGATCTACTCGCACATACAGTTTTCAGTTGTGTTTAACAGCCCGAAGGCAGAAAAGAACAGCATCGAGGATGCTAAGAACAGTAACTAAAAGCTAAGCAAAGCAAGAAGGATTATATAAAGATGACTTTCTGTGTATTGCTAATGCTGAGATTACAAGAATTAAACCCTAAGGAACCAGAGGAGATTACAAACCTAATCACTCTCTTGCTACTTAGGCTCAACCAAACAAGAATCCAACCCCTAAAACGTTTTCCAAGCTCGCCTTATATAGGCCGAGCTTGGGTGGTTTACAGCTAATAAAGACAAAGGACTCAATCGTGGTGGTGTCAGTTTCTGTCGAGTAAGGCGGTTTATACTCCGAAGCTGGATCCTGGACTTCGGTCCTTTAGAGTAGTCCGAATCTTATTCGTTCCGATTCTTTACTTCGCTCGGGTGCAACTTCTCTTCCTTCATCAGTCCGAACCGTCGCTGCGTACTCCTTTCGGTGCGGTTTTACTCCCTGGATGCGAGACACGTGGTCCGAGGGGTTTTTACCCCCTACAATCATATCCTTGGATCCTCCCCCCGATGTCGACATCTCCCCCTAATTGTAAATTGTTAGGGGGAACGCTATTTTTACTCCTTTGGGATCCCACTGATGTTGACATCATATATTACACTTACACGAATGGGTGTAATCATGGAAATAATATTCCCACTTATGGAACGTCCAAACTTTAATAGTCATGTGATGGATATTTTTAATATGCAATATGTTGTGTAGTAATTTGTCATGGTTTGGATTACCTTGGTTAGCTGTAATTACCCCTTAGCGTTGGGATGAGGTTGGTATTAGACGTAGTGGAGTCTGTTAGCACTTTTTAGGGGTTGTTAGTCATCCAGCGGTCTTGATCTTGCCACGTGTTAGGCTTGGATTGCGTCTTCTCACAATAGTATTGTAATTAGTATTTAAGTTGTTGTTTTTTCAGGTTCTAATCATCATGAAGATTAATGGATAATTAGGCTTTGTCTTGTTAAAAGATAAAGAGAGGTTGTGTTGTACACAGAGGTCCTTTGTTACTTGTCCTTTACATCTATCCATTCGTACTATTTGATAAAGATATATCATAAACCATCACATAATTATATGGAGATGGTGAGAAGATTATGAAGGTAGCGTATAAATATGAAGACAAAATAACGGGCAAAGGGGCCTCTTTTCTGTTTTTGGGGACAACAGGGCTGTCAAGGACGAGGGAGACGACGGTTCATTTTCCTCTTTATCTTTGTTATCATTTTTATGGTTTTGAGAAACCATAGCCACTAGCAAATTACCCGTGCTACGCACCGGGTTGTTGCCTTCTTGCTTTGCTTGTTCTTGGCTTGTACTGCTTCTTTGTCTTTATCATCAACAACATTTGACTGTACCTCCTTTTTCCTCCTGCCAGTAAGATAAATCGTTGAAGCTAAGTCGATCGTTAAGAACAATATTAGTTTTTGGCATTTTCCTGTAAAAAATGAAACCATTTTATAGTGAGTAAATAGAACAAAAACATTTCCAATTCATTGATACAGCCAGTTTATTGTCATTGCGGAAGTCAGGAAGATACAACTTCAGTGCACGCATGCTTAGATTATCATTTTGAATTAATATCACTGGCGTCAGAACATTACATAATATGGACTGAAACGAAAAGAAAACATGGACTGAAAAGACAGATAACCAAGAATCGAGGGTAGGAATTCTCATTACCTCGGTTATTTCTCGCAGCATATGTTTGCTATCCATGTGCAATTTGTAACCGTAAGTTCTGGCATTGATTTCGACGTAGGAAACATATGTTCTACCATTCACTTTTTCTGTGATTTCAGGTACATTGTAGGCTTCATTCACTTTTTCATTACCTCTTTTATTTCCTCAGATTTCTCCTTACGCTCTCTAACTCTTATTCCGGCGATATGTTCCGCAGATTCACCAAAACCTAACAAAACAGCCAGTCCTATATGATCAAGTACCTCATTTAAGGAGAAATTTCGAAAGTGACTGAATATTGATATAACCAAGAACTATAAACTAAACATAATGCATATTTTAATTCATTAGCAAAGTTCATCAAAACGGTGGTCGTTGCAATTTTCAGCTTAAAACAAAATTACTTACCGATTACCTGAAGCGAGTTTATTGATATGTCACCTACAGAAATATACATTCTTACTGAATCTTTGTTTGTGTTTCACTTATGGAATACGGAACATCAGTATGGTAAAACCACTTTGTTTGTGAAACCCGTGCAAGCTCCTTTGTCACATACTTAGAACAGATGAACATGAGTGAGTGCAGAACATATATAGTCTAGAAAGAAATAGAAAAGAAGATTCATGAGTTCTGAACATGATTAAGAATGAGGACAAAGAATATAATGTACTACTTTTTCTATTCATTCAACTATAAAATCATAGGTAACTTATGGAGGTTGAAAGTACCACTTCTTCGATAATCAGTTCACAATGTAGCTCAATCATCTTCTACGATGTGGTAGTGCAGTGGCAGGATCATCGATTGTGGTATGATACACATCCAAATATCGACAATGCAAACTTGAAGTTGGCGTTACTCAAAGAGGCATAAAAAAAACTTTACCAAGTAATTGATGAAATACACACCAGATGTCGATGCTATGGCACGGAAGATGGGTATATAGTTAGCTTTTGTCTATGACTTTTCGTTGTATATGCTTGGTGAACTCTGAGTATAGCCGTAAGGGTGCACTGTTCTTCATGTAATTCAATCCGAGATTTCTAAAACTTTTATGTAAGGAATCAGCAAGTACAAAGGATATCTTGGAGCGAGAACAACTAACCTTCGCAAACAGCTGCCTCTGCAGGCTTATATGAACTGATTTTATTAATAATAACTAGTCTATAACATAGAGCTGCTACCTTAAAGTCAAGGATAACGAAATTTCTTGCAATCATACATAAAGTTGGAAGAGTATTTAGTTCAAGATTCAACAGAAATCAATTCTCTTTCTAACATCTCAGCAAGGTTTATAATGGAATTACATTGTTAAAAAACTACTATAAGATGGAAGTTAGAGATTAGCTGAGTATTAACTCAAGCAATGGAAGCTACAATCTTCCCACCAAACCCCTATTTCAAAGATTCGATAAATAAATCAATACTGACAATGCGTAAACTGATAAAGCACACATCAAAATATTTCTAGCCGTATGAGCTCTTCCTTAAGCAAGGTGTAAATTATAAAAGGTATCAAGAGTGGTGAGTCTTTATTGCGTCTCCACAACCAATTTTTTATTTAGAAAAATTCTTAATTAATTGGAAGAAACCAAAACCTGGAGACCGGTGGCATCACTGGAGGTAGTGTAACGGAGTCTTGATCTCCAAATGAACGTTGTTGGCTTCGAAATTGAAAAGTATAAACAATATTAGTGAAGAAACGTCAAGAATCACCACAACATAGACACAAAATACTAAGTAGGCAATTCAAAGGGATATTTTGCGAAACCTCCCCTTCAAAGATCGCTAATTTGCGTTACCTCCCCTACATATTGAAAATTAGTGATACCTCCTATCGTTATGTTATCTCCTAGGTGGCAGTTAGCTGATTCAACATTTGTGTACATGTGGAAAAGAAAGTACACGTGCCATGAGGACTTCCAAAAATACCCTTGAACCTAAATCAATGGCTCACAGCAAACAATCTGAACGGTCACCATTTTTCTTCTGTAACCTCTCCTCTTCACCCCTTTCTTCGTCTCTGATTCTTTAAACAACATCGCAACCTCTACCATGAACACCATCACTGCAACTAAAATTAACTCCAATTGAATATAAAATCAAGGTGAAAGTAATTGATCTAAGAGATTGTATATTTGTATCGTCATTGGTAAACAAAATTAGGGTACCGTCAGTTCATGGAAATACCAAAGTATTTAATTGAATTAAATTAACAAGCAATCAAAACTGTTAACAAGTTCATGCCTTTATGGATTTAAAAAGCCCCATGTTTCGATTTCCTTGCACTAACTATCCATTTAATATCGTTGGACCCTCCTCACTTGGATTCAATCAGTTGCCATTACTATTGAAAAAAATGGAGATCCCATCCACACCCCTACCCAATAAAAATGTTTAATCGCTAATATTGCCTTGTGGAATTGATTCCAGTCCACAATCTCATCTCCTTAGTAATCATCGAAGAAGACTGTCATAAGCAAGAACGACTACTAATATGGCTCCGAACTTTCTTCTCCTGGAGAAATTGGGTATATTTCTTTTATCAATTTCACCAAACCAGACCTCATCAAACTGTATGCCCCATTTTCATATGACAACATCTTAACACCATTAATGGTGGCTGTAAAACGCTGAAGAACTTAATATACCGGACGCGTTAGAGTTGGAAACGCTAAGAGAATTGTGGCTGTAAAACGATGAATAACATTCAATTCTCTTGCTAATTTATTAGGATGCCACAAAAATGAAACCTAAATATTGTTACGGGTGTCTCGAATCATGGCATCATAAATATTGTTTTCGATTCCTAGTGAGTTTGATAGATTTAGAAAATGGTATAACGGCCAGGTTCTGATTAGACAGATGGAGAAGCAACGAATGAAGTAGAAGGGTTCTATTTTTTCTTTTTTTTTGTTCTGTTCTTCAAAACTTCAGAGATGTAGATGAAGAAGAAAGAGACGTCTCTGAATCTCAGTTTCTCTCTCTCACGTGTACCCAGTAAGAGAAAGGGTACTTTAGTTATTTCCTTAAAAAATTGCCATGCGTGCACTGTCCATGTGTAATCTAACTGCCATGTAGGTAGATAACTTAACGAAAGGAGGTTTCTCTAATTTTTAATCTGTAGAGGAGGTAATGAAAATTAGCATCTTTGAAGGGGAGGTTTCACAAAATATCCCTTGTTATAAATCTGGTTTTATTGAAGATTTAATGTTTATATTAGTTAATCCATCTTAGCTAGTCTTGTACTTAACTATCCTTTCAATTTCTATGTAAAACTCATGTTAATGAGTAAAACTTGTTATTTAAATCTATGGCTTGTTTTCTGGTTCCAATTTAGTTTTAGCAGTTGGCTACTTGTATGTAATATGGCACACACCACCGCCGCCGCCACCACCAGTGGGTGGAAAATTCAGGTCTATGTATTCATGGCTATATGTATTGTGCCGACCCTCTGTATTCAATTCAGCAACTTCAATGGCTTCATTCCCCACTCTATCCCTTTGCAAAATTTTGTGCCAAAATAGATTTTCTTTACGGCATAAACAACAAATATACTCCCTCCGTCCCAGATTAATTGAGCTAGTTCAAATATATAGGTCATGTTTCTAATCTTACCCTTTTAATTGATTATTGTTATGAAATCTTGATACAATAAATATTTATAATTTCATAGTTATGTTTATACTCGTTGCGTAGGTGTTTTAAAATGTTTTTCAATGGTATAAAGTTTACAAAGATACGTGTCATAATTTGAGAGATATATCGTTTCAAAATTTTACTATTATGCTATCTACAAGGGTATAATTGAAAAAAACCATAAAAATCTATTTTCTCTCCTCCTTGCCTTAAGAATTGTGCAAACTTTAATTAGCTCAATTAATCTGGGACGGGGGCGTATGTTCATTGTTTTCTTCATCCATTGAGAGTTTTAGGGTCAGACGTTTTGTAGAGAGGCAGATCAATTAAACACTGCAGATTTGTTTTGTCTCCATCTTTTCAGTCATGTCCCATAGGAGAGAGGGTCTGTATAAGAACCCCTTATCCCACCACTACGAATGGTGTAATCAAATTTATGCCCAGCAATTTTTGGGTATGCCCTAAACTAGGGTTCTTATTCTTTAATTGGGCGGACCGAGCGAAGCGAGGGAGGACCCTATATATGGTGACTTTGTGTCAAATGAATAGTGACTATTTGTTCAATTTAACACAAAAAGATTTCACCAGGGTCCAGTGAAAAGACATAAAACACCCTTCCTGTTTTTTAATTTTTTTTTCGCATTTAGATAATTTTGTAGATAAGATAAAATATGAAGGGTATATGTGGAAAACTAAAAAGTCAAAAAACCGGGTCATAAATTGAATTGTTGAGGGTATTTTTGTCCAAACATCTCAAAATAGAGCCACAGGTTCCGAGTTCGAGTCACGCTCACACTCCATTTTCATTTCTTCTCTCTTTGTTCGTTCTTCTTCTGACGCCCGACGCCACCATTAATACGACTAAGATTACGGTAAACCACCGCCAACACATCCACCACCAAAATAAACCACCGCCGACACATCCACCACCAATATTACAACCAGCAGGTCCGCCTCCGCCACAACAACCAGCACTTTACCCACCATTAGAAATACCACCTCCATCGCCGCCACCAAAGACTAGATGAAACGACATCCACCAACAATATCACCGCCACCAACACCACCACCATTAGCACATCACTACCACCAATTGTACCGCCAACACATCCATGATTATCACACCACCAACACAATCAACACCGTCACCACAACCACCACCATCACGCCACCACCATATACAACACCGCTGTCATCACCAATATTACAAGCAGCAGCGCCGCCTCCGCCACAACAACTATCACCACACCTCCGCCGCCGCCACCAAAGATAAGATGCAACCACCACCACCATTTATATTAGGGATCTTTAGAGATATGTCCCTCTGTTAATATGATAATCACCAATATATCCTACTGTTTAACAGAGGTATAGTTTTTCCACCACCACCACATACAGATTAATTAACCAGCACCACATACAGATTAATTAATCAGCACCACATTCAGATTATAACCACCACCACCACCACCACATTCATTTACAAAATCACTAATTCACAAAAACATAAATATATAACCCAAGAACGGTTGTATCAAAAATTACTAATTCACACATTTACAAACAAAAAGAGAACGAAATAGACCGAACCCATCAATCTTAAAAACATCATTCACAAGATGTACAGTTAAAGCTATCAATATTGTGAAAAAATCCAAATAAAAAAACCATTGCCTACCAATTACAGGGGAAGAAACTAAAAACCCTAGAAAAATGAAAACAAACCCATACATCACATAGATCGACCATACACTCCCACTCAATATTATCAACCTTTTTTAATTTCTAATCAGTAAACCCAAGACATTTAATTTGCTACCCAAAACTCAAATACCCCAAAAACCCACACTTGTAAACACATAAATCAGAAATTAAGAGTATTTGTTAGATGATGCCATGAAGTTTTGTTTCTATTTGAAAATTAGAATGGCTAATCTTAAGAGAAGGAGCAAGAAAGAAGAGATAGGGAGAGGGAAGAAGGCGGAGATCGTGAGTGAAAGCTTTGCAACTTGGAAATCAAATTTCACAATTACCCTCGGATGCATTCTTAGGGTAACATGTGTCGAAAGTCTGTCAACGTGTCTAATGATACTTTAGGCATGGCAATGATACTTTAGTATATGCACACCAAATTCAAAGAATTTCAAAAAAGATTTTTATTGACAAGTAATTAAACACATCAAATTCATTAAACATTTTTTTGCTGAAGTATAAAAATTCATTGAATGGTTCCATTTTGTGCCATTAAGAACATTTTTTTCTATGGCAGTAATCTTACGGTTACTAAATCATGTATGATGTTTGTTTTGTTGTGTAGATGGCTCAACCATTCCATACACAATCATGCTTGTTGGACTACCTTAAGAAGTCATTCTCTTTAATTAACTTAATAGATAGATC
>JAJJMA010317627.1:0-10370 GCA_023529015.1 Papaver nudicaule
CCCCTCTATGATGCTTTTATATCGGATAGGTATTTTCTACCCTTACATTTTGCCTCTTTCATCTCCGAAGACTTCAGTTGCCGGGGATGAAACCATAGTACTCGCCGAAAATACCGCCCCACGTTCACCACTAGCCTTTTTTTTACGCCACACGTCCGCTAGCATGCATCAGTTACTCCACGTGTCTTCCATGCGTAGCTTCACTTTACGACTGGTAACCGTTTTCGCCCATTACTTCCATTACTCCACCATAACGCATAACCGTTATCGCCGGTTACTCTTCCCTAAACTCATATAAATACTCGGCTCCACATCTGCTTCCTTCTTTACGAGTTTTTTTTCTCAAAACCCTAATCTTTCTGCTGCTGCATTCAAAACTTTTCATCTTCTTTCTTTTCCCTCTCCATCTTAAGATTTCCTTTACTGCTGTTTCTTCTTTCTTTTCCTTTGCTTCACAACGATTTCCTCTTCTCTTTACGCTGATTCCTGCTTCAGATCCCTTTTTCTCCACTTTCCGTCACCAACAACCACCATTCTTCATCTTTTCCGGCTAACCACCACCTGAAACCACCAATCTTCATCTTCTCCGGCAATCTTTAAGCTGCTTTAATGGCTCCAAAACCCTCCAAGTCTAAGAGCACAGCTAGCAAAACAAAGTCTTCTGACCCCAAGGTGCCAAACTGGAAAACTGATTGGCCTGGCTACTGTGCTCATTACAAGATAGAATTTCTTAATCCCAAGATCCATTCTCTCCCTGAGACACAGAAAGCATCTGATCTATTATCCGTCGACGATCTTCTTCGATCCGAGACAAGCAATACTTGGGCTGCTGTTGCTTTTGGTCAACTAAAAGCTGGGCTAACTTTTCCTCTGTACAATCCAAACAACACTTTTATCGTCGATCTTCTTGCGGCGATTAACAGAAGTCCCTTCCAACTAACGGGTAATGCTATCCGAGTGATGACTGAATGGAGCCTGCGCCGAGAGGGCAAAACAAACTATCCCTCGCTCGCCGACCTGAAGGCTCACAAACCTGAGGAGTTTACTGTGGAAAAATTTCTTGAACAATATTCTGTGGCTTCTTGCAACAGAAAAACCGATCCCTGGGCTATTAGGTTTGCCCCAAAGATAAAGGCTGCAGACTTGTTACTCGCCGACGTCGAGATCACAAGTACTAAGGACAAACCATCCGTTCGTCACAGCTCTGAGGGAGACTTCTCCAATCTTCCCTGTCTCGTTGACGGTCCTTGGTTACTCGGCTGGGAAAATGATGACAAGACCAAGATCCGGGAATCTTTTTTGCCTGAGCATGCCTCTCTTGCCAGTCATACCTTCTGGAATGTAGTCTGGCCTGATGCTGATAAATATGCCAAGGATGAGAATGGCAAATTTCTCAGGACTGAGGATAAAGGCTACGTCAAACTTTCGGCTGATGCTGCTGCTGGGAAAAAGAGGGGGCGAGGAGATACTACTGTCGCCGATGCCTCTCAGGTAAATATATATCTATGTTCTTGCCGGAGTTATTTTCGTGTTAGCAAAGATCCAACTGAAGATCTAGAGACAAGCACTTTAACTTATCTTATTTTAAAAATATGTGCCAATATATTTTTAAAATATATATCTATATTTGCCTCTGCTTGTTCCGAGATCTGATAGATGTATCTTTGATGATATTCAATTTTCAGCGCCCAAAGAAATCTAGGCCATCTCCCGCCGAGATAGATGAACAACTCCGCCAACTGGCTGCCAAAAATCTGCCTGCTCCACCAACTCCTTCTCTGCCTGTTAAGGAAACTATTCCTGTCCAGGAAAATCTTGAATCACCCGCCGATCAATCCAACCAGGATAACCCCAACAAGCCCGTCGATCAATCTTTAGAGGATAATTCTAACATGCTCGTCGACCAGTCTGCAAAGAGTGGTTTCAACAATCCTCCTGCTATTGAAAATATAGAGGACATGCCTCTTGACTCGGAAACATATCCCAAGAACACTGATCATCTTGACATGGATGTGGATGTACCGCACACATCTAGTGGCCAAAATACCTCCAAGCCCTCTTCTTCTTCTAAGAGACCCGATATGCCTTCTACTCAACATACTTCAGATGTTTCTGCACTTGAATCACACCTCGCTGGCTTAGTTGTTCTCGATAGGATGCCTCGGCATCCTCTTGTTCCTCAGCCTCAGAAGGGACCGGGATGCCTGCAAGTGACTGCTCCTAATATGCTCGCCGAGTCTTTCGACAAGCTTAGTATGGCGGATGACTGCACTGACCACGAGTATTATGAGACCTTGGCACAGTATAGTCGCCCTGGTTTTGTGCATCACCCAAAATTTCACACGGCTGCAGATGTTATTCCTTATCAGGAGCATTTCAACCTTTTCAATATGGTGAGTATTTTTGAGAAATTGCATCTTTTCTAGCTCTTCTTATCATTTGTGACTTATGCTTATTCTGTGTATTTTCAGCATTTCCACCACTGTTTGAGTGTTGGTTCGGCTCTTGAAGGTCTTGGCCGTGAGAACATTAACCTCAGAAATCAAATCGGTAATCTGCAACATGAGGCCGAGGTACGTGGTCTAGAAATTGGGAGATTAAAGAACGAGGCCAGAGCACGAAGCCTAACCATCACCACCCAGCAGAGTAAGTTTTCTGCATACATTGTTTTCTTTTCTTTTTTTGCTATGCTATTTTTCTTTTGTTTTACTTCTTTCGCCGACCCTTAGATTTCCTGCCCTCCAAGGTTGCCATTCCTCCGATGATGATAGGCTTAGGCGAGCTGAATCCGAAATCGAGAGACTTAGTAATAGCAACCTTAAGCAGTGTAATCAGTTATTCTCTTTCATTAAGGACCTTAAATGGTGTCGCCGAGAATTGGATCAAGATGTTGACATTATAAGAAATCTCTGTGATACTTATCAAGCTGCTCGCTCAGAATTAGGCCGAATGACCAACCAACGTGATGAGGCACTTCGCCGAGAGGAACTTGCCCTCGCTGCCAAGACAGAAGCCGAGACTGGTCATAAACGAGCTTCCTTTCTCTGGAAAGAGGAAAAATCTAGAGCTGATAAGTTGGCTACCCAAGTTACTAGCCTGAGTACAGAGAAAGAGACCGCCGAGTTTCAGATTCGGCGCTGGAAGGATATGGCGGAGAGGCGTGAAAACTTGACGATTGAATTATACAAGCAATGCTCCGACCAACAGCGCCGTATAGAACAAATGTTAGGTCCGTGTGCTAACGAAAACTTTGAGTACCATATGGCTCAGTTTACGGAAGCACGAGAGGGTATGCGAGAACATGTCCGCGACCTAGAAGGTAGCTTTTTATAGGGTTTATTTATAACTTATCATGCTTACGTTTATTTTCCATTTTCTTTACTATATCCTTCTCTTTCTTTGCCTCAGCCACCATCCAGAAGCTAAGGAATGAAGCAGATCAGCAGCAAGAGATCATCAAAGGCTGCCATGAATTGGAGATGAAGGTCCAAGACCTTTCTGATCAGCTCAAGGAGCACCAGCTTTGCCCCAACAAGATAGACGAGTTGTCTGAGAAGCTCAAAGAGCATGAATCCTGTGCTGGCCAACTCGCCGATCTAAACAAGCGACTTCTCGACCATGCCTCTTGCGCTGGCAAGCTTCAAGAGCTGGAGAGTGCCCGAGATAGTATTCAAATTGAGCTCGCCGACGCCGTGGATGATGTCCAATATTGGGAGGAGCGCCACAGGAATGATGTTATCAAGGCTGCCTTCATCGGAGCTCAGGATTTTGCTTACAAATTCCTGCCTCAGCTTAATGTGGAAATTCCCTCGGCCTACATACGCCTCACTCCAGAACAACTCGCCGAGCAAGAGAAGACAACTGCCAAAGGCAAAGAGGTGCTGATTGCAGAAGAAAATGAAGAAGAGGCTGAGGGAGAAAATTAAGAAGAGGAGGAAGAGGAGCAATGGTCTGAGGAAGAAAGCTCAGAAGATGAAGCTGAAGATGCAATTCCTAAGGGACAAAATCTATCCCTTGTTGCTTTTGCTGGAAAGGTTGGATGGCAGACTTCAGGAACGGCGACTGTTAATGCTAGTCAACCAGTCGCCGAGCAAAGTAATGAGGTAATTGTTATTGTCGACGAGCAAGGCACGGGAAATCTTGGCGAGCCAAATGTTGCTGGAACTGTTGAAAATGTTTGTCATCCTGATGATAGTGGGACAGGCGACATAGGAGCAGAGCTTCTCGGCGACCATGATCAGGACAAGCCTTCTACTCCCAAGAGTCCTTTTGCGGATCCTAGGTGTTAGAGTAACTTTACTTCTGCTTTCTAGATGCTGGGGTAGATAGATTGTTGTTTCCTTGAATTTTTGTACCTTCTTTACTATCTTTGACTTTCCTGCACTGAAACTCTTTATTGTTTTTTTTTTTTTTTTTTTTTTTTTTTTTTTTGTTTAATGATATCTGTTTCTCTTTCGATACTGGACATGTTTTCTGGACATGTTTCCTTTGTTATACTGGACATGTTTTCTGCTATCTTGTCTTCAAAGATTTAACCTTGCCAAAGAGTGAAGCCCTGTCCCTCGCACGGCCAACAATTTCCGGACCATTGAACTAACAATTTATTAGAGCAGCAGGGTAGACCCCAGCCGTAACCATTACTTGTGCCCGTCGGCGATCTAATATAAGTAGAATGGGTTGCCCTCATAGACTTCAATACACTCCGCCAGGAGTGATGCTATGGCGTAGACGGATTAACACACCAACGGAACCGTCGATGTGATGCTACAGCAAAAGGGTCCTTATTTCCTTACAAACACTTACAGATCAACAAGTAACACGACTGGTCTTACAACTAGCCTGGGTTGGACTAACCATTGCGATAAGGGCATTCACTCGTTGGCAATAAACTTTCGGCGTAAGAGGTTTTGACTCTTAGTTGATTTGGGCATTATGCCTCTATTGATGGCACTTGGCCTTAGTACCTGATCAGGGTTTTGTATGGCATTTATTGCCTTGGGCATTTGTGCCTTTGCATCGGGCCTTTATAGCCTGCGACTGAGTATTTTGCCTCAGCTGCCATGCTCTTGGAGCTTTAAGATTTTATCACTGCAGTTAGACTACTCAGTGAGTGAAAGTGCAAATGACTCCATGATTTGTTAACGGGGTTCGGCGCATGATTGCAAACCTACGTCCCCGGATCTTATTTGCTGCTATTTTACACAAGCTAATAAGATTTCTTGGGTATTATGCCCGCCCAAGACTTCGGATTTTACATGGTATCCCTCAAGGATAGTACTTCTTAAGGAACCTGGCATTCCAAGGATGCTCGAGTTGCACGCCATGCTCATCAATCAGTATATATGCTCCTGGTCCAGCCACTCTTTTGACGACATAAGGGCCGTCCCACACAGGTTCCAGCTTCCTGCACCCTTCTCGCTGAGATGGAGGAACTTCTCGGAGCACCAGCTCGCCGGGTGAGTATTCTCTTGGAATTACTCGCTTGTTATATTCTCTTACTAATCGCCGATGATAATTCTCCATGTGGGTAAGGGCGATCAGTCGCTGCTCTTCTAAGTCGTCTAGCTTGGCTAGGATTAGGTCTGTATTCAGATTCTTTTCCCATGCCTCATGCTTTGTAGTGGGGAGAATTACTTCAGATGGAAGTACTGCCTCGGCGCCGAAAGTAAGTAAGAAAGGAGATGCCCCAGTTGCTTCTCGAACCGTAGTTCTATACGACCACAAGACATTGTGCAAATGCTCACACCATGCCTTTTTATGCTTTTCCAATCTTTTCTTCAGCCCCATTCCAATAGTCTTATTGGTGGCTTCCGCCTGGCCATTACTCTGAGGGTATAAGGGAGTTGATTTTCCCAACTTGACGCTGTAATGAGCGAGTAACTTTCTTATGTTGTCGCCGACTAACTCTTTTCCATTGTCTGTACATATCTCCGCCGGTACACCAAATCTGCAGAATATGTTCTCCCAGATGAATGTGAATACTTCTTGTCCTGATTTCTTCCGGATAGCTTTGGCTTCACACCACTTGGTGAAATAGTCTGTCGCCACAATAATGTACTTCCGCTGTCCAAAGCCTGTAGTTAGTGGACCAATAATGTCAATACCCCACTTGGCGAATGGCCAAGGGCTAAGCACTGAGTTTAATGATGTTGCCGGCGCTTTAATTCTTCTTCCATACAGCTGGCATGGCTTGCATCGCTGAACATATTCCTTTGCATCTCTATTCATCCAAGGCCAGTAATATCCTTGCATTCTGACCTTCAAGGCCAGAGCTCTTTGGCCACCATGATTTCCACAGTCTCCTTCATGAATCTCCTTTAGTAATTTATTACCTTCCTCACTTGACACACATCGCAGAAGTGGTCCAGAGAATGACCGGCGATATAAGATTCCATCTCGGAGTTCATAGTTAGCCGAGCGACTGATGATCTGATGAGCCAAGATTTGATTTCCTGGCAATGTTAAGTGGTCCAAGTAGTACCGTATCGGCGATCTCCAATCTGTTTCTGCTGACTCCTCGACACTTGTTGTTAGCACTTCCCATTGCCTTGGTGCTGTTACTGATGGCTGCATTACCCTTTCAATAGCAATTGAAGGAACATCTGGGTCCGTCATCATAGAGGAGATAAACGCCAATGCATCGGCGTGCCTATTATCTTTTCTGCAGATGTGGCGAAACTTGATACCAGTAATCCTCTGGGCGTACTCCCTAGCAAGTTTTAGGTACTTCTGCATAGATGGGTCTGCTGTCTGGTATCGTCCAGATATCTGCTGAATCACCAGCTGAGAATCACTTGTCAATCTAACATTGCTAACTTTCATTTCTATGAGTATCCGCATTGCATGAATGACTGCTTCATACTCTGCCTCATTGTTAGTCGCCGGGAATTCTAATCTTAGCGAGTGTACAATCTTTGCTCCTTTTGGCGAGATAAGAACAACTCCAATTCCATTTCCTTCTTTGTTTGAGGAACCATCTACATATACCTCTCATCCCTCAGGACTGCACTTCAATAAATCTGGTACTTCATGCTCTTGCTCATCCAAGGAGGATGGGATTTCTTCTATCTCTTCTTCTTCATCTATCGGGAAGTCGGCGAGGAAGTCTGCTATGACTTGAGACCGTTGAGCTGTACGTATTTCATATTGCACGCCGAACTGCTCAATTTGTTGATTCCATTTGGCGATGCGTCCCACTCGCTGAGAGCTGTGCAAGATAGACTCTATTGGAGTTTTGGTGAGGACCACAATAGGATGAGCATGAAAATATGGACGTAATCGCTGAGATGCGAAAACTAAAGCCAGAATCAACTGCTCTATTTTGGTATAATTCTTCTCTGCTCCTTGTAGCGTTCGACTGATATAGTATATAGGTGTTTCTCCACCTTTGGTTCTCACAAGCACTGCACTAATGGCGAAAGGTGTTGCGGCGAGATATACTCTGAGTTCTTCGCCGTGCTCAGGTGGCTGAATTGCTGGGAGAGTAGCGAGATACTTTTTAATACCCTGAAATGCATTTTCATGTGCCTCGGTCCAGTTGAACTTTTCTCCTTTCTTCAACGTCTGGAAAAACAGCTTGCACTTATCGGAGAATCTGGAGATGAATCTGTTGAGAGACGCCAAAGTCCCATTGAGTCGCATAACATCTTTGACAGTGACCGGCGAGGGCATCTCTATGATTGCTTTAACCTTGGCTTGATCAGCTTCCACTCCCTTCTTGGTGACGACATATCCCAGGAACTTTCCTGAAGTCACGCCGAAAACACATTTTGCTGGATTTATTTTGAGCTTAGTAACACTCATATGGTTAAATATTTCTCTTAGGTCTTCCACATGGGCTTGTTTTTTCTTACTCTTGACAAGCATGTCGTCGACATAGACTTCCATCGTCTTTCCAATCCATTTCTCAAACATCTTCTGTGCCATCTCTTGATAAGTAGCGCCAGCATTCTTCAATCCAAACGGCATCCGAGTGTAACAAAATAATCCCTTAGTGGAGAAGAAAGCTGTATGCTTCTGGTCTTCCTCTGCCAAAGGTATCTGGTTATATCCTGAATAACCATCCATAAATGACAGCAATTCATGACCTGATGTGGCGTCCACAGTCTGGTCGATACTCGGCAATGGGAAACTATTTTTGGGACAAGCTCTGTTAAGGTCACTGAAATCAATGCAGATCCTTACTCCCTTGTTCTTCTTTGGTACCACAACCATGTTGGCTATCCACTGTGGATATTGCACTGGTCTTATTATACCGGATGCTCTCATTTTGTCAATTTCTGCCTCCACAGCCTCTTTGTAAGCTGGGGCCAATTTCCTTATTCTTTGCCTGAATGGTCTGACCTTTGGATCAATATCGAGTTTGTGACATGCTATCGCCGGGTCAATTCCTGGCATCTCATTCATGCCCCAAGCAAAGACATCAACATACTCCTTGAGTAACGCTTGCAACTTCGCCGACTCGTCTTCTTTTAGTAGAGTACCAATCTTTACCATCTTTGGATCCTTATCATCGCCGATATTAATATCCTTTGTAGGTTCCACCACCGTGAAATGTAGCTCTGGCTCTCCCATCGGCGATGGTTCCTTTAATTGCTATAAAGATTTATCTCCAGGCTTCGCCGAGTCTTCTACTGAGTTTACTGAATGCACATACGTGGTTGGGTTGGCGATGAAATCCAGAATTTCTTGCTCCTCAATCGCTTCCTTGCCGAGCTTCTTTTTCTCTGCTATCTTCACCTTTCGATTTTCTCGCATTTGCACATCTGCTGAATTACATGCTTTGGCCACGGCTAAATCTCCGACATATTCGGCGACTCCAAACGGTGTGGGGAATCTTAGGCGTTGATGATAAGTAGAAGGGACTCCTTTTAGGCTGTGGAGCCATGGTCTCCCCAAAATTGCAGCATACGGCGAGTCAACATCCACAATACAAAGAGTAGTATTCAAGAAGTATTCATCACAAATTTTCACCTTCAATTCAATCTCGCCTTTAGGCTTAGATGCAATGCCATTAAACCCATAAATATTGTAGGAGGATACCGTCGGCGAGGGTATTTTCTTGTCTTTTGCTCTCATCGCCTCAAAGGCAGTATTAAAGAGGATATCCACAGAACTTCCTGGATCAATAAGCACCTTTGGCAACCTGAATCCTTCAATCTGAATAGTCAGGACCAGAGGGTTGTTATGACTCCTTCCTTCTGGAGGGATTTCTTCGGCGGAGAACCCAACACATGCTTTCATCCATTCTTGCAATGGCTCTTGCTTAGCGGCGACACTACAGATCTCATTTCCCATTCTATCTCGCTTATGAACTCGAGACATGACATTATCATGAAATTCATCCCTAGTAATTTTTGAATGCACAATGGAATAGCAATCCAGCTCCATCAAGTCTCGCTCAACCTTAACTTCATACACATTTGGAGTGTGAACTGGAATGGCCTGAATTGGCTGGACCATGAGAGGAGGTGGTGGCGGCAATTCTAGGAAGTCCTGAAATTTTCCCAGGCGGATGAATCGATGAACTTCTTGCTGTACGCCGGTGCAGTTTTCAGTGGTATGGCCATGGAACTGATGGAACTGACAGAAGGAGTTAGTATTTGTTGGCGGGGCCTTTGGGTTTCCTCTGTTATAAGGATAGCGGATGTCATCCCTACAGTTAGAACTTTCAATTTGCCCAAATGCATCTGTATAAGAGACACGCAACTTAGGTAGAGTAGCATCTTGGAACGGCTGCTGGTTGCCTCTGCCAAATTTTCTGTTATCTCCGTTATATCTTCTATCTCCATTCCAATTTCGCCGATTATCTCTTCCTCCTCGTCCATAGTTTCCTCCCCTGTTGTCTTGCTTATCTCGCCCATCATAATTTTCTCGCTTCTGAGAATTCCAGTGCTGCTCGGCGGTTACCTGCTGCTTTCCTGCCTCGGAAACTACTATCGCCGAGGATGGGTTCTGTGCCGACTTCCTCTGCTCTGCCTTCAACCATTCTTTTTTGATTTCTTCTTGGTCTTCCGGCGATAGGCTATTGATCGAGTGAATTTGTTTTGCTCTTTCCTTCTTTAGTCGCAACTCTTCTTCTCTGATTTCTTCAAAACTTAACCATTCATCTTGCATCGCCCTCAAGGTCAGCAAATCTTGTGGCATGTTCCAAAACAACTTCTGGTACAGCTGGTCAGTAGTCTCCATAGCGCTAAGAAATGATCTTATTTTCTCCTTTTCAGTAACTTCTGATCCTACCTCGCCGCTTGCTTTCCTCCATCTTGTAATAAAAACTTTATAAGTCTCCGAGGGCCTTCTCTTAACATTGAATAATCTTTCCACGCCAGGCCGGCCTCTATTGTTCTGAATAAAAGCGTGCAAGAATCTGC
>JAJJMA010317647.1:0-11789 GCA_023529015.1 Papaver nudicaule
TTCTCTGAAAACCACCACCACCATCTTCTCTGCAAATTTCACAACCATGGCGAATTTCTCACGGGTAAGAATCACGGCGTATTCTCTCGAATCTCTCAATTTAGAAGATCTGTGGTTTTTGTTTTTAGAAATCTGGTCATTGCTTCCTTCTTCGTCTTCATTCCTTCTCGAATCCCTCTCTGCTCTCCCTCTCTAGTCTCATCTCTCTACCATTCCTTCTTCGTCTTCATTCCTTCTCCTCCTTCTTTTTCTTCTTCTTCAAAATATCATAAAACATGATGTTCTTCATTCAACAGTGAACCACCACCATCTGTAAAAAGAACTTTCATCTCCAATTTCTCTCTGGTTCTTTCATCTTTGATATGTTTGAATTAAGGGCTTTTTGATTTCGATGTGGATTTAAAAGGGGAATGGAAATTTCTGAAGTGGATTTTAAGGGCTTTTTGATTTCGATGTGGATTTAAAAGGGGAATGGGAAGTGGGTTTTGTCAATAGAGATGAAATTTTGGGTTTTTCTTTTGAAATTTAATGTTTATGGTTTCCCTGAATTTAATTAGGTTTCCCTGAATTTGTTTATGGTTTGGTCATTAAAGGATTTTAAGAAGGGAAATCTGACTTTGTACATTGATTTTTTGAAGTGGGTTCTGTATAATTCTGTTACTTCATCAATAATGTTCAAAGAAAAGATGGGTTTTGTTAATGTTCTGTTTCTGAATATTTGGTGGAAAGATTTTACTCATGACTTTTCTTTGATTTTCTGCTTTTGTTTCTTCAATTTTGGTGTTCTGAACTTTATTAGGAAGCTTGTGCGGTGCAATCACCGATTGGCAGAAGTCCTCAGGATAGTGAGATGTTAGAGACTTGCAGCAAAAAAGATGGGTCTGAGAACGATGCTCACCCTGTCCATCTAACAAGCATAACGAACAAAGAATCTTTTGAAGCTGGTGAGCTTTGGCAAGAATGTCAAAGGTATCACCTTATATTTTCATGCTACTAGTTTTTTCATATCTTCAAATAGTTTAATCTTTTATGACTGATTGGCGAAGCTGCAACAAGAATTATGCTCCATTTGAATGTCTAGACCTACAGATCAACCCTCTGAACATGGAAGCAGTACATCTCTATCAGAAAACTCTCTGCTGTGTCAGCAGGTAAAAGTGGAGAATCATGTTCAATTTCTGAAATTTGACGAAGAATTGGAAAGAATTTGCAGTGTGGATCGAGCATTACCAGTGAAATTCTGTAAAGAATTGGTTAGTGTATACAATATTTTCCCCCAATGATATTATTCTAGCGGGTTAAACTCCTGAAATCGGTTAATTTGAATTGATAATCATTCACTGTTTCTTTTACTTCGCAGAGAGTATGTATCAATACTGATTCTGAGAAGGATAAGGTGGAAGAGATTCATCAAAAGTGCAGCAATTTCATCCATGATACGGATACTGCATTAGCCCAGAAAAAGTTAGCAGTCGACACAAGTTTCAACAAGGCTACTGGAACACTCGGATTACATCAAGGTATATAATTTGTCTGCTATCCCTGCCCTCAAATTCAAAATTTTCTTTGTTAAAACTGTCTACTTGCCAATTTTGAAATATTGCTTCAATGCTGTAGAAATTGACGGTTGTGCAGTGGAATGATTAATAGTACGTATTAATAATGTTAGAGAAATAGGTTATGATTTGCTTGGAAAAGGTTGGAGACTATTTTGTTTTCATAAGCAATGATTAGTCTTAAAAAATGTGGTGTGAACTAGCTGTTCTCTGCTAATTTTGAAGTGATAAGCTTAGTTCGGTTAGATAGATGTGGTTAGAACTACTCCTGAACCCAGATACAGAACTGTGCATACCTTAATACTTTTGTAAAGCATTCTTTATGTCAAACTTCAACTATGTTGTAGTCAGATAAGATTATTAAGTTTCAGCCTTTCCCTTGTTATGGGTGAATTTGTGATAACAATATTTCTGAACAATGGTGAATTATGCTGTAGTTGTTAGCAAGATGTCTCCTCCACCTGATAAGGATTTATCTCATGAAGAGGGCAAAATGTCTCTTTATAATGAATCAGATATCATCAATCACCCCAGCGAATTCAGGTACGTGTTTATTCAGTTTGCGTTATGATACAAAGATGAGTCGTACCTTGCTCTCTAAGTTTATCTTACTTTTTTAGTTTGCTGCAATGACCTGAGAGTATAATATGAATAGGAGCAGGAGCCAAAACAACAGGGGAAGTATGAGTCCTAGGCTGCGAAGTATGAGTCCTGTTCGACAATCTGGTATGCCGGACCACAGGACTAATTCAAGAAGTCCTGCCCGAAATGGCCGGAGTTTTTCAAGAAGCAATTTTCCTGATGGGAATCCTATGCATATTAGAAGAGGGCGTAGATTCACTGACCGCTACGCTTTTGTACGCAAGTACCGGAAACCATCTCCAGTGCGTTTCCATCCTAGCTCTTTCCAAAACAGGGGAAGAAATGCTCAGAATATGAACCCTGACAGGTGTGCTTGAATCATGTTAGTTGAATTTATAATCGTATTAGCTAACCTTAGAATTGGTATTGATATTATACTCAACTATAGAAGTCAGACTTCATCAACAGTTTGTTCTAGTTCAAAGGGAATATGGACTTGTGCATGCGATATTTAGTATTTTGTTCATGGAAGGGTGATGGTGCAGTGTGTCAAAACACTCTGGGCAAGATTATTGTCGTTGATTTTTGGGTCAATGTCCAAACATCATACTTCCCTGCTGGATTAATGCAAACAATTTTACTCCTTTGTTTTCCTTATTTTAACTGCAGTCCCATTCATTTTTGTTGTTCTAGGTACTGGAACAGAAATCAAAGTAGGAGCATCTCACGGAGGGCAACTGGTTACAGAGGTGCGGTGAAAGGTATCGAGGTCCAATGGCCTGGCGTCGTAGCATCAAGCTTCCGCCATGGCTTGGTCCCCATACAGAGGAGGCAGCGCAATGGAAAGCAGGAGTTTATCCAACTCACTAGTGGCGGTGGCGGATGTGGGCAAACGCCAAGTCTGCAGGATGGATGCACTGACGTTTAACCAGAATTTCTAGATCCTGGTCTCCATCTAGGAACAGGAACTTGGGCTTCTATTTTGAAAGATGCATCAGAGCAGCCTCTCAGGTGTTTCTTTGTCCCCAGTATAAAATTTGAAGAACTCACCATTATCAGAAAATGTTTTGTTCGTTATTAGTTCTGACTGAACACCCTTTTTTAACTCCGCCATTGCAAATGATAAATCATTTCATTGCCGGTCTCAAGCCCGGATAAAGGAGGAGAGAAAAAGGGATTTATTATCATTTCGAATTTCATTGCCGATTCTTGCTTAGCTTCATCTAAACTCAAATGATATTTCCGTTTTGATTGTCATTCAATTATTTTTTTTATAAGTTAAGAGAGTTTGAATGCAGGTCCAAGACTGAACTTGAATTTCAAACTGAAATACGAATTACAAGTATCATCGATTGTTACTCTATGTGCTTCTTTGAACTGCGACTAAAGTGGTGCAGGTGTCTTACGCAGAATGAAATGTATGGAATACCACGAACTTCATCTTTTGAATTGTGAGTATTGATTGAAATGTGAAAGCCTTGTATGTTGCAGGCTCAATGGCGCATTTGTAGTCTTTTTTTTTTCAGGCTCAGTGAAATTGTTTTGTACATATATAAGAAAAAGCATAATATGAGCAGACATGTCAAAGTGGAAGGGTGGTTGACAGATTTAACCAAGTCACAGGAGGCTCAGGTTCAAATCACCTTGACCTCATTTTTCATTTTCAAATTTTTTATCTTCAACAACTCCTATAAAGGTTGTTACATAGTTTCTAAGAAACTAGACACAAGCAATCCAAACTAATGAAGTGAAAGAAGCTTTGATGCCAACCTTTTTGCTTCAAGAGTTGTCGTATGTTTTCTCTATCCAACTCTTTGCTTCTAAGAGTTGGTGGTGTTGACTTACCACAACTCATCCTTTGGAAAAAGTTGTCAAACATGGGATCTTCTACGACCTTTACCTAAGAGTTGTGTATGTGGAGTTGTAGATGATGGTTTTTCCTGTAGTGAATATCATGGTTCTAAATCCTGAAAGATTCCTAACAATATCAAGGTTTTGCAGGAACTGTGGTAGATTCCAAGATTTCTCATCCCACTGAGTTCGACTTTTATATTTGTAGTCATGCTGGTATTCAGGTATTGACCAGGCACTTTCATGTATTTATGTTGCATATTCTTAGCTTGCACTTGAGATTTTGTAAGCATGGTGTCTTGGTTACATATGATCTTGAAAATAATCCAACGTCATCATTCATTTTGCAGGGCACAAGTCGTCCAACTCACTATCATGTGTTATTGGCACAGTTGGAAGATGGAAGAACTCTAGTCGACTACAATGTCCAATCAACGCAACCTTGAAGCCTACCAGTTATCAGAAGTGTTGGAGTGCTGTCCTTAATTATATTATACTGGTTCAAAATCTTTTTATTTTTATCAGAAGTGTACTGCCAAATGCCAATTGAATTTAAAGTACAATGTATTCAGGTTTATTTATGAATAGTTATGGGTTTAGATTTATGAAATAAGCTTTTATTTCAGTTTTGCATTTTATTTGAACTCAGTCACAAGAATTCAGTGCAGTCGGAACGGTACAATCAGAATTCAATGGGAGCTGCTCACCAATACATTTATTATTATTAAAACCCAAATAAAGCTGCTCACTTACAACATTTATTATTATTAAAATCCAAATAAAAGACTGCTTCTCACAGTTCTTAAAATGGACGTGTAAAGGCAGTTCTATAATAAACGCAGCAGCAATCCGTTCTACTGGAAAAGGACGAAAAAGATAGAACTGTTTAAAGCGCTGATTGAAACCGTCCTTTTATTCGCTTTTAGAACTGTTTCTGGCAGTTCTAAAACGGACGATTTCCACTAGTGAATACTTGAGTTGAATTTCATTGTCTTCGACCGCTTCTCGAATGAAGTGGTATTTGAGCTTGATATGCCTTGCTTTAGAATACTCAACTGAATTTTTGGACATTGTTATTGCTGATTTGTTGTCCCAAAAGATTTCAGTTGGTCCTTCCTTCTCTTGAATGTCTTCTAGAATTCTTCTTAGCCATGTAACATGAGATGTATCCATTGATGCTGAAATATACTCCGCTTCCGCTGTTGATTGAGCCACGGTTTGTTGCTTCTTCGATGCCCAAGAGAATACACCCGAACCAAGAGTGAAACAATACCCCGTTGTACTCTTCATATCATCAATACAACCTCCCAAGTCACTGTCACAATAGCCAATCAGTTTGACATCCACATTTTTGAAATACTTGATTCCAATATTCTTTGTTCCTTGTATATATCTTAACACCCTCTTTGCTGCCCCTAGATGAAGATGACTAGGTGCACTCATGTACCTTGAAAGCAAACTTGTTGCAAACATGATATCCGGGCTTGTGTGGGCAAGATATAACAAGTTTCCAATAATCCTCCTATAATGAGTCTCATCAACTCTTCTTCCTCCATCTTCCTTCTTGTGTTTCTCGTTTACTACGAGTGGAATTGATGTTGGATTACAATCAGCCATACCGAATTTCTTCAACACATTTTCGACAACTTGCTTTGACAAATGACACTCCATCTTCACTTTGATGTACTTCAATACCAAGAATGAAGTAATCCCATCTCGCTCATCTCATATTTCTTCATCATGTCTTTCTTGAATTGTTCAATCATATGAGCATCATTGCCCGTAAAAATCAGGTCATCTACATAGATTGCAATAATAATAATAGATGTACCTTGAGTCTTCACATAGAGTGTAGGTTCAGTTAGGCTTTTGATGAAATTTTGAGCCTTGAAGTAACCATAAATCTCACTATACCATGCCCTTGGTGCTTGTTTAAGGCCATACAAATCTTTCTTCAACTTGCATACCTTGTCTTCTTCTCCTTCTAACACATAGCCTTGTAGTTGTTCGACGTAAACCTCTTCATGAAGTTCACAATTCAAGAACGCTGATTTCACATCAAGTTGATAAAGTAACCAACCATTTTGGGCAGCCATAGCAATTACGGATCTAATGGTGTCAAGACGAGCAACCGGTGCAAATGTTTCATTGTAGTCGATACCATGCTTTTGTGAATAACCCTTTGCAACCAACCTTGCTTTGTTTCTTTGAACTGTTCCATCCACATTGAATTTGATCTTGTAGATCCACTTCACACTAATAACTTCTTTGTCCTTTGGTCTTGCTACTCGCTCCCATGTCTTGTTCTTCTCAATGACATCAATTTCTTTATCCATGGATACTAACCAAACTTGTTTTTTTGATGCTTTTTCAAAATTTTCAGGTTCAACCATACAAAAGTTGCACCTTTCATACACTTCACTCAACCGTTGCATCTTCTTTGGAGTCGGCGATGGTGATGTTGATGATGAACTTGGAGACCCATTTGGAGATGCACTTACCCTTGCATTTGGAGGTGTTTGAGGTAAGTCTTCCACACTCTCTTCATCATCTTCTTCTTCATTTTCTTCACCATTTGTTGCTGAATTTTCTTCTTCTTCATCAACTATAATGGTCTTCTTTTCAATTTTTTCTTCCTCCCATTTCCATGAAGCACCTTCATCGAATTGTACATCACGACTTGTGATCATTGTTTTGCTCTTCAAGCTAAACAATCTATAACCTTTTGATTGGAGGCTATAACCCACAAAGATGCGTTTTTCACTTGCTTCATCAAGCTTTGTTCTTTTCACCTTCGGAATTTGAGAATAACACACACTTCCAAAGACTTTGAGATGTCTTACCGATGGATTTCTATCACCCCAAGCTTCAAAAGGAGTCTTACCCCATATGGCTTTTGTTGGACATCTATTCAATAGGTAAACAGCAGTGCTAATGGCTTCAGCCCAAAACTCTCTAGGCATTCCCTTCTCAAGTAGCATTGATTTCGCCATCTCCACCACGGTTTGATTGTTCCTTTCGGAAACACCATTTTGTTGAGGAGTATATCCCACGATGAGTTGTATTTCCACACCTTCATCTTCACAAAATGTATCAAACTGTTTGTTGTTGTATTCTTTGCCTATATCTCTTCTCAAAACCTTGATGTAATGGCCACTTTGTTTTTCAACCAAAGCTTTAAACTTCTTAAAAATGCCAAACACATCAGATTTTTGTCTCATGAAGTACACCCAAGTCATTCAACTAAAGTATAATGACTAATATGAAGTATCGATTACCTCCATGAGTTAGTGTCTTCATTGGTCCGCATACGTCGGTATGTACTAAACCAAGCTTTTCTTTTGATCTCCATGCTACACCTTTAGAAAATGGTTGGCGATGTTGTAATTCCCAAGTTCACAACCTTCACACACTCCATCCTTGTGATCAATGTGTTGTGGAAGTCCTTGCACCATGTTCTTGTTGGAAATTAACTTGAGAGCATTGAAGTTCAAGTGCCCAAGTCTTCTATGCCACAACCATGTCTCATCCACGGTTTCCATCTTCATTGCAACATGTTCTTCTTTTTGAAAGCTAATCGAAAAGCTTCTATTCTTCATCATTTTGATACTCTTCATCACTTGCCTCTTGTTGTTGTATTTCTTGTCATATATGGTGCAATACCCATCTTCAAAGTGGACATCGTACCCAAGCTCGACAGGTTACCCAACACTAAGCAAATTTTGTGCCAAATCAGGAACATACAACACATCTCTAATGAGTTTCTTCCCCTTGCTGGTTTGCACACAAATTGTACCTCTTCCATGAGCTTGAACCATGTTTATGTTCCCCATCTTCACTAGAGAATGCACGGACTCATCCATGTCAACAAACAAGTTCTTCTCGCACGACATATGAGTAGTACAACCACTATCAACGAACCACACATTTTCTTTTGTTTCCATGGCTCTTTGACAAGCATACCACAACTTTTCATTCTCCTTCTTTTCTTCGGCACAACTTGTCATTGTTCTTGTATCTACAATCTTTTTCCGTATGCTCATATTTTTTGCAATTTGGACATTGAGGCTTTCCTTTGTTCCAAAAATTTCTTTCAAGGTGACCAATCTTCTTGCAAAAATTGTATGTTGGTGCTTGTGAATTGCCGTTCTTCTTGTAGTTGTTTGAGCTTGATCCTCCTTTGGTGTATTTCCCCTTTCTTTTGAAGTTTCTTGATTTATCACCCTTGTATTCATTCTTCTTCATTTCTAAATTTTTTTAATCCAAGTTGATTTTTGATTGAAATGCACTTTCAATCAACTTCTCGGAATGTCGAGACATCCTTTGCTCATAACACTTTAGTGACGCCCATAATTCATTTGACTTCAATGTCGAGAAATCTTTGGTCTCTTCCAAAACAACCACAATCGAATCGAATTTCTCTGGTAAGCACATTAAAATCTTCTCACAAAGTCTTCTTTCTTTTACAATTTCACCACACATCCTCATATTATTAACAACTTCAACAACTCTAGAAGAGAATTCATTAAATTTTTCACTATCTTTCATTCTAAGATTTTCAAAATCTCTTCTATGGGATTGAAGTTTTAATTCTCTTACCTTCTTGTTTCCTCCATACTCTCCCTGAAGTAAATCCCATGCTTCTTTAGCAAGATGTGAATGAATAACTCTTGGAAGAATAACCGGACTAACCCCTTGTTGAATGTACAAGTTAGCTTTTGAGTTCTTCTTTCTACTTTCTTTTAGAAGATCCTTCTCCTCCTTCTCTAATGTTGTTACATCAACCACTTCTACATACCCATCTTGAACCATCTCCCAAACTTTTTGAGATATGAACAAGGTCTTCATCTTTATGGACCAAAAATCATAGTTTTCGCCATCAAAATTGGTATTGAGGGCTGCTGTATATAGAGATATTGATTGCTAGAGCTTGCCATTGAAACCCAACTTTTCTTCTTTAGATCTAGAGTTAAAAACTTATTCTTTTTCTAAAATTTTTGCTCCACCAAGATCAGATTCAATTGATTTTGGCTCTGATACCAATTGTGAGTTTTAAGGTTGTGAATTAGTAATGGTTTGGGACTGATTTGTTTGATAAGTTGTGTGGGAAGCCCTTAGCTTCTTCTCACACATATCTTTCTCTTTCTTGATATTGAATTGAGTTACATTTCTGATTTAGATTTTTACTATTTATGTTGACACACACTAGAGTCAAACCTATGTGGAGCTTTGTACTCCTTACACTACTCGCAACATGTGCAACTAATCGTTCACTTTCTACCTATATTTCTATAGGGTGATTTTGGCACTGCAGAGATTTCTGTGGCACTTCAAAGGGTGACAAAATAGGGTCATCAAAACCCAAAACCCAAAACCCCTTATAAAACGTGACAGTTTTACCCTTTAGATTTAGTTTAGTATTAGTGGTTGATTATCATCAGATTAGTGGTAATCATGATTATCATAATCTATATAGTTAAGTTTCTAAAAATTTAGGGAGAAATCAGTTTTGTTTTTGATTTTAGAAATCATTTTGAGAGAAAGAAGGAGAGGAAAAAAAAAACAAAGAAGGAGAGGAAAAAATCTCCAAGTTTTGATTCACTCAACCAAAATGAGTGATTCAAACACCGATTTCGAGCTGCCGGAGACTCTAATAGATTACAACAACAAAATCTACTGTCCAAACGAATATTTTGTGATTGTTGTGATTTGGGCGGCTCTGTTTACGCCTTGGTTTGGCCTCAGAATTGGGGCGTAAACTTTGTTTACGCCTCAAGATTCTTCCCAAGTGAGGCGTAAAAAGTTGAATTTATGCCTTGCAACCAAGCCGTAAAAGATGCCCTAGTTTTGCCCTAGAATGTTTTACGCCTACCAAACCAAGGCGTAAACGTAAACATTTTGAAATGTGCTCACAAAAATGTGAACCGTAAACATCAAAACCAAGCCGTAAAAAAATATTGGGGCGTAAAAAAATGAATTGGGGCATGAAAACTGAATTAGGGCGTAAAAATGAATTGGGCATAAAAAATGATTTTTTTTTGTTACGCCCTAATTTTTTGTTTTACGCCCGGATTCATTTTTTATGCCCCAATTCATTTTTTACGCCCCAATTCATTTTTCATGCCCCAATTCATTTTTTTACGCCCCAATTTTTTTTTTACGGTTTGGTTTTGATGTTTACGGTTCACATTTTTGTGAGCACATTCCAAAATGTTTACGCCTTAGTTTGGTAGGCGTAAAACATTCTAGGGCAAAACTAGGGCATCTTTTACGGCTTGGTTTGTAAGGCATAAAAGCTTTTACGCCTTACTTCATGAAGAATCACAAGACGTAAAAACTAGTTTACGCCTCGGTTTCATATGAAATCCAAACCGTAAAACCAACTGGTGCGAAAAAAAAGCCCCAAATCGATGATTCTAACCTAAAAAACAATGAAAACATGATTGAAAACATGGGGTTTGTTCAGAATTAGTACATGAGACGCATATTGGGGTCTTTAGAATGATTAGAGACAATGAATTTTTTGTATCGGCGATGAATCGAGACGAACCCCATGTTTTCAATCATGGGAACGTAAACTGTTTTTGTTTTTGTTTTTGAAAAGGAGAAGATGAACCGTAAGTTTTTGTTTTAGGAGAAGGAGAAGGAGAGGGATAAGATGAGAAGAGGATATAAGGTAAATTAGTTTTTGTTTTGAAGGGTAACTTAGACTTTTCATACCTATTTAGACATCCCTTATAACTACCCTTTGGATGGGTTTATTGTTTTGAAGTGCCAAGGTAATTTCTGCAGTGCCAAAATCAGCGCATATATTTCTAGTTGCATGTTACAAGAACTTACTAGAAACATTACATTTTCTAACAGCCTTTAGATTCGTACATCCCAAGACAAATTGGGAAACCCGTTAGTATTGTTGGGTTATTATCGTACAATGTAAGTTAGGCCCATAGAGCATTTTTTTTCCTCGAAGGTGGATCATAAACATCCATTAGGCTCCTCCTTGGAAGGAGGCTACGGCAAACATACATCGACCTTCTTCCGTCTTTCTTCTTTAAACTCCTCGCCTCGGACAACTTGAATCGGTATATATACTTTCTGGAAGGAAGTTAAATCTCAGACTCAGGTAAGAAACGGCTTTCTGTTAAATTTTAAAATTGCTTGCTAGATTTTTTTGACTTTTGATTCTTAGGGTTTTGGTACTTTGTTTTCTTAAGATTTGGGGATTTATACTTATTAATGTCAATGTATAACTGAATCAGTAAAAACCCATTATCGATATCTCACTGCAAGTTAATTACGGTATATATTACGTAAGGTAGGGCACCATGGAAGATAGCACCAGAGGTATTGTCACTGGTCATGCTGGTACCAATCCTAAAAGGAAGACCTAGGGAATTAAGGGAAAGAGAAGTTCTGATTCTATTGCTTAATTGCTGTACTGTTTTACTTCTGTTTTCTTCCAATCATATACTTATGTTTATCTATCGTAATCTATCATATTGGGGTTAAGAATGATTTTTCCTGTTCGAACATTCAGAGACAGAGAGCAGTTGTGAAGGGGGAATCTTAAATGAAGAATTATGGTCTGCAGCTTAGGGTTCAACCATCCCAACAGAAAAAGCAATCATCCAAACGTTGTCCCTTACACCCTCCTCTATCTTCTACAGACGACGATGTGGCTTTTGACTACGATGGGGTCTATGATCAAATGATAGAGGCAACAGCACATCCTCTCATGCAGGACCGCCAAGAGAAAAAGTCAAAATATATACACACTCTAATGGCAAAGGCAAAAGAAAG
>JAJJMA010317648.1:0-21440 GCA_023529015.1 Papaver nudicaule
GGTGGCATGCATGTTGTTGGGGTTTATGTATGGGCTTCGGAGATCTCATTTAAGAACTCCACCCTAAAACTTTGGCAGGTATGCATTTGCATATTTTTTGTTTTATTTATGCAGCATACTGATGTTTAGTAGATATAGTGATATACTGCAGTACGATCCATTTTCTCTTATGGATGCACACTCCTGTTTACGGTGATAGTTCTAAGAGTTCCATTCAACTTTGATATTATAATGTGCCCCTGTTGTAGTTACTGATCATATAAGTCATGAATTTGAATACTGTTTAATATGCCTGTGAGTACACAAGTAGAAATTATTGTTTCACCAAGTAAATATATTCTTGCAGACCGTAAAAGAAGTTGCACAAGCAGCAGCTAGTTTTGAGAATGGTTTGGATGAAAGGATGCTCATTCATATTTCTTACAGTCCAAGGAGGTATTTTTATGCGAATTACTCCCTCCGTCCCAAAAAAATAGGCCAGACTTTTTCCTATTTTTTTTCCAAAGTTTTGGGAACTTAATTGAACAAAAATATTTGACTTGAACTAATTTTTTTTTCATGATTGGTTTATAGTTGACATGTATCATGGGTTAGCAAAAAAAAACTTAGTTTAAATCAAATATTTTTAGTTCAATTAAGTTCCGAAAACTTTGGAAAAAAATAGGAAAAAGTCAAACTGGCCTATTTTTTTGGGACGGAGGGAGTATGTTTCTGCGTATTCCTATTATTCATCTATCACAAATCAATAATGTACTTGTTTTAGAGGATTTTATATGTATTTCAGTTTGATGTTATGATGCCTTTCACTTTGGCTTTTGTTATCAATCCTTAGGTTAGGCTCAAGATTTTTATGCCGAGGTTAGATTTTACCAGAGTTCGGGCTTGGGATCTAACCAAAAGAAAGAGGCCAACAATTGCTTAAACTTATAAACAAGCACTAGCCAAGAAAGTACTGTTAAAATATTTTTCTCAGAATGTAATAATAACTCATGAGCGTAAAACACTATAATATATGCAACCAAAGTACTCCACCTGTATATAAGTTAGAAAATTTTGCTTGACATCTATGTGTGTTTTAGATGTTTTTATCTTTTTTTTTTTTTTTTTTTAAAAATATTGTGCAGCACTGCCCCAGTTAAATAGACAAATCATGCCCTTAGCAGTGACTGTTCTTTGCTATTTTACCGCTTGTGTTTATTAGTACGACATTCAGTTATGTTTCAAACACGCCACATTCATATAGCTATTCAAGCGTAGTACTGACATATCTCCTTTTGTTTTCACGTCAATTAACTAAACACTAATACTTGGGTAATTTGGATAGGTGGACGTGCCGTAATTGCACTGTGGGTTCAACAATGACAGCAAACAGTCTACGACCTTGTGATTTCAAGATGGGAAGAGTATTGGCCTCACTTCAAACATTCAGATGTATGTACAACTTCAACATAAGGTACTTAGTTGGCCTAATTTTTTTTATTACTACCAGTTAAAAGGTAATACTTAAATCTATTATTAACGTGAATGGTGTGATATGTGATCTCACGTCAACTCCTACTACAAACTATTCATATAAATATAGAAAAGTAACTTCACTAGGAAGAAATCCTTACACTAGGAACCAGTAAGTAACTTCACTAGGAAGAAATCCTTACACTAGGAACCAGTAGAATAGAAAGCACTGTCATATCTAAACTTATTCCCAAGCTGGGAATCTCATATGATAGGAAACTTTTAAAACTATTCCAGTTGTTTTACCATAGTTATGAGCACCACATTTGTCACTTTAAGCACCTCTTTTGATAACTGAACTGTCGAATGTCAATTCTTTCTGGTGTGTGGATATGTGGATATTCTCTGGAAAGATAATTAGGATCAAGCACAGATATTTTGTCACTCCTGGTTTCCAGAAATTTTTCATAAATCCATCACTGCCCAATAATTTTTTTTTTTTTTTTTTTTTTTTTGATAAAAAAGAAGATTCATTATGCTTTTTTTGCAGGTATATTGTCTATTTGAGTTATTTCGTTTTTCTTCTAAGTTCACATTAATCAAACACAATTGTGTGGGTTAATTTTGTTAACTATGTGCGGTTCCGTCTGATAATTGTAATTCTCCTTTTCTAGATTACCCATATATCGTGAAAATTTATCCAAAGCAAACACACTGAGCGATATTCTACACGATGGAATTTTTCGCCATGCTAAAGAGCTGAGAAGCGCGAAAGCCATAATTGACGGGAACTTGGTAAAATCTTCATGCACATCAAAACTTTTTTGACTCCTTAGTTGATGGCTAGCTACAAAATATCATTCTTCACCTCTTTTGGACCTTGTATAGAAGCTAATATTGAGGTTTCCGTAGTACCACGCAACTGCTTCCGTTAGCCCTTGTTTGCGAGCTAAGTATTTTGTAATATTTTAGGTGGTTCAAGATCAGCCATGTACTTCTGATGGTTTGCATGAAGTTGAATTGCTTCTACCGTTCATGAAAGATGCACCATTTGAAGGTTTGTTCAGAACTGTCGATCAATCAACCAATTTCCCTTTTATATTGTCTATCTTAGGTAGTCGTTTGATATACCAAATGCTAACATTTGGATTTGTGTAAAGCATGCAGCCAAAAGGAGGTTCTTGGAGTTGTAGCGTATCAAGGATCTGCTTGTTCTTATGCATATTTAAGCCCTAGAGAACCTATATCACAAGCTGTAGCTGACATAAAGGTATTTGATAGTTGCCATTGTGGGTTAACAAAAATATTGTGTGGGGGGATGTGGGGGAAGGATTGTAATAGATGATATTTTTATTCTTCACGTATCTCATGTTTGCTTAATAAAGAAAAACAAAACCTATTAAAACAAGATATTCTGAAAGACATTCTGCTTTCTCTTTGTAGGCGGATATCCTTACAAGCTTGAAAAGTAGATTGGCAATCATCTCTGATGAGGCAGAGGAAGAGGCAGATTCAACTGTTGAAGTTGGGAGGGATTCGAACACTGAAATGTCAACTGAAAAATCTAATTCCCAGCTTGACTTGAATTTATTGAGGTATATCTGTCTAAAACAGTTATGATAAATATATCTTCTTCAACTGAGAAAATTGGCTGCGCATTTTACTTTCTTGATGGAACAAGAATTCTTTATGGCTCTTGTAATAATACTGCCATAACCTATTCCACTCTGGTATAAGGCTATTCTATTGTGGCGTTTTTTTTTTTTTTTTTTTTTTTTTTTTTTTTTTGACATAGTATTGTGGCCTTAGTTTTTTTTTTTTTTTTGAACATAGTATTGTGGCGTTAGTTGGTGGAGATTTCAGTACTATTAAAAATATCTGTAGCTCACTAATCAGTTTCATCGGTGCGATGTGGAAACAGAAAATCATGTATTCTTGCATTTCCTCGGAGAGTTTTCGTTCCCTGGGTGGGCGGCACCTTAATTTGCGATTATCTGCAAGCATCTGAGACATTTCAGGTTTGTGGTAGCTTCATCTGTTGATTGGTACTCTTGTTTAAGTTTTGGGGATTTTCATTTTGCATGTTAAAAACATTCTCTATATTAATTGCAGACATGAATACCAAATATATTTGGCAGTCTTTTATAAGTAAAAATTAGAGAACAAAACAGAGAAACGATGTTAACACTTCCTGTCCTGCTTCTCATTAGGTTCTTGAAGATAATTTTAAGGAGTTGATGTCTATGGAAGCTCCAATAGATGTCTCAAAAGTCATAGAGGCAGAAACAGAAGCCACTTCTTTGATGATAAAGTCTTTCTGGGATGCAGTAATCTCTAACCCTTCAACATCTGGATCAGCTTCTCACTTTAAGAAAAACAGTAAAAAGGATTCAACACAAAAAGAAGTTAGCCGGGAACCTGTGAAGTCAACTACTTTCAACATCGTAATTCCCGTTATTGTTCTCCTGCTAGCCATGTTAATTGGATTTTTCATGTTTGTTCGTGATCCAAAGGCGCATAGCCCAGTAGTCTAGCTTTCCTCCTGATGTCCTGGGGCATTTCTGCTTGAATTGCACACAGATCTCTGTGAGAAATTTTTGGATCGAATTCGTGGCTTTTAAAAAGAATGTGTAGAAAACAGGGTGGTGATATTCAGCCTTGAAACTTGAAAACCGAGAGCAGGTACAAATTCCCTTTTATTTTGAAACTTGAAAACCATTCGAAAAAAAAACTTGAAAACCAAGAGCAGGTATAAATTCCCTTTTATTCAATGTTACACAAAAATAATTATATAATTATGGTTGACATCTTTTCTGAGGAACCAAAACAAAACTGCCTTTTATCAGGTGTCAATAAGTATGGAATGCTCTAGCCCTTCTAACATCAGTATATGATTACCCAACGGCAAAACGTTATGTCCTTGTTCATTTACAATGCCCAGATGCCTGCATGGTTCTATTAAAATGTTGATTTCAGTTTCTTCGTTGGACTTAGTGTGCACGCGATCGTAAAATATCAAATTCCTGTTTGCTGCACCTTTGAGTTTTCTCTGCGATCTGGAGAACAGCAGCAAGACGTGGCTCCCGTCCATGTCTCCATTGTTAATGACGGAAAGTTTTACATTGAAGTTAATATCATGGCATGACATTAACTCATCTATGTGAACATAATCAAGTCCATCACTCTTCTGAGATGGTTTGTCTTTCCCAGAATCAGCTTTTATAGTAGAACCCGACAAACTTATCCTGTTCGGGGCAGTTACGAATTTGTATGTATAATTTGTGTAACTTAAGCCGTGTCCAAATCCATAAACCTCATCTCCACTGTAAAATCGATACGTTCTTCCAGGATAACCACGTGAAGGATCTGCCCTCATACTCATATCATTCATTGGCACAGAAGTAAATGATTCAGGGTACCAAGTAATAGGAAGCCTCCCACCTGTTAAGAATTCATCAGAAAACCATGACATTGCAAGTTACAAGCTCGAGGATCTAATTATTTATAGTATTACTTACCCGGGTTGAAGTCGCCAAAGATAATCTCTGCAAGTGATTCACCACCTGCCTCACCTGGATATCCAACCCAAAGGATGCTGGCGATTCTGGGATCCTCCTTTGCAAATGTGACATCAAGAGGTCCACCCCCTGTAAGGACCAAGACCAGAGGTCTTCTGCTTACTTTAGAGACGACATCTATGAGATCCATTTGTTTACCTGGTAATAGAAGGCTCAAGCGATCATGATCTTCGGTTTCTTGTGATAAATCCAGGCCGAGAATTGCTATCACTACATCTGCTTCTTTAGCAATTTGGACGGCTTCAGCAAATCCGTCAGTCGAGCTGCAACTTATGTCAAGGCAACCAGAAACAAAGGTTGTGTTAACTTCATATGCTTGGAATCCATCCGTAAAGCTCTTTGGTTTGCAAGGAATGCCTGCAAGAAGGAAATGAAACCCAAGATTTTTACCAAATCAGATCATTAGCCACCTCGGAATATACAATCCGTAGGACCACAAGCTCTGCATCCATTTAACAGTTATTGGACATTTGGGATGCTAAGTTGTCCGTCAAGGTTGGAAAATTGCTAGGCTAATCCAACTATATGTAGGTTTAATGAGCAAGCAAGACCTTTTACCTGTGTAACCGCCTCCGAGTTTGCTGGTGTCATTTGCCATTGGGCCTATAACAGCCAATGACGAAATACTGTGCCTCTTTAAAGGCAAGAACTTATTATCATTCTTGAGCAATACGATTCCCTGTCTAGCTGCATCCAGTGCTAGTTTCTTGTGTTCTGTAGTACATACATTGTGAGGTCCCAACTTTCCATACTTTCCCTTTATAGGGTTCCCATCAAAGAGTCCAAGGCGGAGTTGAACCAAGAAAAGATTAAAAAGAGCTTTATCTACATCTTCCTCTTTGATCTTTCCTTGTTCAATTGCTGACTGAGTATTGCGAACCAGAAAACTCCCACAGTTAATATCTGTTCCTGCTCATTGAAAAACATTTCAGTAGTGATTGATGATTTAAGAAAAACTCCAATTAAGGAACAAAGATAACCATAAGAACCTGCTTTAAGAGCAACTGCCACTGCATCTTCTGGGCTCTGTACATAATGTTGATACTCATATATAGTGCCCACAGCATCACAATCTGAGGTAATATACCTGCAATTTCATGCTTCCAATTAAGAACCGATCTTTGGTGATTCATGATAAACATTCAAGTATCATTCCACCTGCATATAGCACCAACACTGGAGGATGACAAGCAATTTTAAAATGAAGACAGAATGGTCCATGGTAGCAGGTGTTTATCCCGGACCATGACTTCAGATCTGATCCTGCCAGGTAACAAAATCCTACAAGTACTCACCCTTGGAATCCCCATTCAGTTCTAGCTTGTTGTAAGAGACCTTCATTTGCACAAGCGGGAATTCCATTAACTTGATTGTAAGAACACATCAAACAACTCGCTTTACCATCTTGTATACAACTCTTAAATGGTGGTTGGTAAGTATCCTTCAAATCCTGTTCTGAAACCTATATGCAACCAAAACGAAAAAATGGTGAAATTATGTCCCCCTAAAAGCACAAATTCAGCAGCAGATGACAACTATTTTGGTCCGGTACTCGAGACTGAGCAAGATTTCAGGCCATCTAAAATGTCTGAGGGTCATGGAGAATCACGTACAAAATCCGAAATCTGAATGCTGAACTAAAAACTATATCTATTAAGAATACTTACCACAGCATTAAAACTATATCTACTGTAATTTCTCCAACTCTCTAAATCATAAGCAGTAAAATGCTTACAACAAGCAGATACCCTCAGTTCATTTTGCCCATCACCTTGGAAACCCTTAATATACTCAACCCCATAATCAGAAACCACCATTGGATCTTCCCCTGGTGTTTCTTGACCTCTTCCCCATCTAGGATCTCTGAAAATGTTAATATTTGGTGCCCAAAATGTTAATCCAGCTTGACCTGAATTATACATTGCCCTAGCTTCAACAGATAGTGCATATCCAATTTTATACCAAAGACTTCTATTGAAAGAAGCACTTGTAAGTAAAACTTGAGGAAAACCAGTTGCAGAAGGAATTGAACCATTAAATGAAACACCAGGACCATTAGTAGCAATACCATGAAGTGATTCAGACCACCATTCATAAGATGGAATACCTAATCTTGGTATTGATGATGCAGTATTTGAAAGTTGATTGATCTTTTCAGTGAGGGTTAAAAGTGAAATGAGAGATTTAGCTCTAGTGGAGATTGATAGTGAAGTGTTACAGAAAGTGTATGAATTGTATTGTGGTGGTTTACATGGGTAATCAGGGTTTGTGTTGGATTGTATTGGTTGTGGAGTGGAGAGGATAACTGTTATGAGAAATAGAAGGGAGAATCTGTATGGGATTTTCATTTTTTAGATAGTTTTTGATTCAGTTAAGGTGTTTGTTTGCTATTGGGGAATATAAGTATCTTAAATAATTGGGCATTCTCTCTTCCAGAACCAAAATCCATCATTAAAATGATTTATACCTTAGCATTAATATTATAACTAAATTTCAGTACAAAATGGTAAGATTTGGTTGACTTTTTGAATTATAGATTATTCTTCACGGTTAAAATATCTTTTCATTAACAAAATAATTTAAAAAATCTTTACAAATATTATGGTCATATTAATTGTTATGATTCTAATTAAAATATTATGGCCATATTAATTGTAGAGGGAGGATCGGAGACATTTTTGAAAGGACAATTTTCAACAATTTTTCCTAATCCTCAATCTGAGCTCGTTGGACAGTTAAGATGACAACACAAAAAATTAAAAAGTCTTGGATTAACCGGTAGAGCAAGCGGAATTTAGGATGACCCGTTTAATAAACTGTTAGAAATTTCCCAAAATCCACTCCTGAAAAAGGAAAGGAAAGGAAATCTCGATCTACATTAATTATCTTACAAAAATCTCAGCATAATTAAATTGAGAAAGAGGAGATGGAAGGAGAAGAATCATCAAAGAGAAGGTGATTGCAACATGATAAGAGATAAGGGTAAATGCCGGGGTTCCATTAGCTTACAGAGATCAATGTAGATCAATGTGCAGATCCTTTAATCCCACTCAACTCAACCAAATGTCTTTGTCTGAATTCTTGTGACTAGAAAAATTCTTGCTAAACTTACCTACAAATTGTTCAAGCTCCGGGAACTCAGGCTAGGAGTTTCTGTTACATATTGCTAGTTACTTAAAAATGTTGTTTTTGTTTGGATGAGAAACTTTGATTGTTCAAATTTATGGCAGTTACATAGGCGCATTTTGGTCACCTCATTAATTTTCACTGTAAATTCATCAATAATTTCACGCACTGACCAATGAAAATTTGAAGTATGATTGACTGTGAATTGATGATTTCAACATACAAAGTCATATTTTCAAATCTAAGATTTGAATTCGAAAGACATGATATTCTAAATTAGAATTAGAGATAAATCTAATACAAATCAGAAAATATAAGATTTTGAAAGTACCACAACCAACCTATTAAAGAACTTAACTTACAAGTAAAGAAAGGGGAAGAAATCGGGAAGAGAGGAGAAGAATATACAGTAGCGTTTGATTTAGTTTGACCAAGTAACATGGGTGTCGGGTGCCCGAAATACTGCGGGTTTAACCGGGTAAGCAAAATTATTTTGTTCTCTTGTATTGTCATCTTAACCGTCCAATAGGCTCAGATCTGAGGGTCAGAAAATGTTGTTGAAAATTGTCCTTTTAAGAATGTCCCCCGATCCTCCCCCATATTTGAGTTAGTGTTATAACTTTCTCTCTCTAATTAGGGTGACATTTTACGGGAAGGCTTCCAAAAATTCCATTCAAGCTAATAATGATGTATTCAATCAGGAAGTATATGGATAATAATGTAGTTTGATTTTACCTGAATTCAGAGGATTAATATAGAATTCACAAAAGGTTGTGGAATATAATAGATATATTGACTTTTAAAATAAAAAAACAAGGAATAATAAAGTTTCGAAGATAAAAAAAATATTCTCATAGATATGACATACATTAGAGTACAACTGATGTCATAATGACACAAAATTGTAATTTTGACTGGGTGTTTTTGTGCTAGTAATGGTGGCAGGGCGGTGCTGGTGGTGGAGGTGGAGGTGGTAGTGGTGTCGGTTGTGGTAGTGGTGGTGGTGGTAGTGGTGTCGGTTGTGGTAGTGGAGGTGGTGTTAGTGTATATTGACTACTTTTTCTTTCTGATTATTGTAGATTTCGCCAACTGCAACTTTAGGTACTGTTGATGAAAATTCAGTTATCATTTTTCGAATATATGATAAATGTGGATATCATCATTTGTAGGTAAGTATAGCTTGCGAAAATTATTATTATTTGTTAGAGCATGGCTCGGTCAACCTCACTAAGTGTTGGTATGTCAAGCTTAGTTGTCAACTTTAGTGATCAAAACTCGACCGCTAAACAACACACAATTAGGTGAAGTCATGATAGAGTTAGCTTTAGGTTGTGGAAGATTTTGGTAGGATTTAGAATCACTACTTGAAGAGTTGAAGAAAGACTGGAGATCAAACGAAGACATCCGGCTTCATCATTCAAGAGGTTAGTGAATCTAAATAACGCGATAAGATAGGTTTCTTTGGAATCACTACGCGGTGAAGTCATGAATCTAATTCTTGTGATTCTTACGACTACTCGATGCTGGTGGTTTTCATTTTAGAGTCTATATATAGCATTCAATAAGATAGGTTTCTTTGGAATCAAGCAATAGAATACTTGTCCTACAAGTTAGATCATGGTCGTGAGCGAACCCGTTACTTAACTTGCACACAAAGGAATCACAATTTAATCACACATGGAAACCATTTAGACTTTATCACCAAGTAGTTTGGTAGAGGATAACTACTTCAAACATATGCTCTCAATACAAGAGTGAACAACCGAATATCTTATTGAACTATTGAGAAGAGATAAATAAACCGCGTAAGATATAATCTTTGTAGATCTAGTTCACCTATTTATGAGATTTGGGAGTCTTGTTCTAAACCGCGGGACAAGGCTCACATCACGGATCGCGAACCGTTTGTCAACTTTTATCTTCATGAGAAAATTTCAGAGACAAGGTTCATGAGTAGGTTCACGTACCAAGCGACGTTTAGCCAGATATGTTCTGTAGTACGTGGGCTGGGCCAGTTTTCGTACTTAGGCATTATTTTTCTTTGAACCATAATCCGTTAATACTCGCTCTAGAGAATACTCCAAGATTCACTATTCTCCTACATTGATTTGCGAGCAAACCACTGTGATGGAAAGTGTATTGAATCGTTCTCATAAGTATGCTATAATCGTAGTACACTTGGAAAGTATACTAAGACAACCTTATGTCGTGTAGATAGTAATTCTTCTCAATAAGCTATCAATACTGAAGTCACTGACTATATTTCGAATGACATAATAAGTAGAATCGAAGAGTCCATAAGTCATAACTCCTACTAACCTTTTGTTGATGAAGATGTAAAGATGTTTTTGTAATTAAGCTCTAGTCTTCGTCTTTAAGGTCTCATGTACTTAATCTAATTCACGTATCTGAAATCTGATCTGGGTAGACTAAATCAAGAATTGTGTTTTCGCATCTAAACTTGACAACTAACTTGGCATATCAACATTAATAGGTTTGACCGAGCGATGCTCTAACACTAAATATCTACAATTAAACTTTTTTCGGGTGAAAACTGTAATTTTATTAAATATTAAGGCGACGATTCATTTTATTTTGGTGAAAGCTGTAATTTCCATTAATATCATATATGGTGATAATTTTTTTTTAAATCAAATTTGGAATTTTATTTGGTCGGAGATATAGGTTTTGGAGGAAACACACAAATATTTTAAGGGCTATTTAATGTTAGGTACCCAACAAATGTCCAACAAATAGGGTTGGTACCCAACATTTCGAATATTAAGCTTTGGTACCTAGATTTGACGAAGACTGGCAAGTCAAACGTTGACTTAACAAAATAATAATTGTTTTTATTAATAAATTTTCTATTTAAAAAACCTCAAAAATGCCCCTCAATCCTACGGTCCTAGAGATAGATCATTGATTGACCTTGGTTTTATCTCCGCCTCCCTTTTCCCCGTCTTCTTCTTTCCCTTTTTCTTATCTCTCTTCTTCTATCTCTATTCTTCTGTAACTTAAGAATTGATTGTTTGATTTACAAAAAAGGAAAAAAAAATCTATGTATGATTCTCAGAATCTCATCCTATATTTTTCTTCTTTGCGTACTCCCTTTTCTTTCTTTGTTTAACCCAAATAAAAACTCCAAATTTCAGCCCAGAGATACATTATCAAGAACAATTGAGAATTATTATTCTGTGGGTGCAAAAAACCGGGATTCACAGCTCATTTTCGTTGTTCTTCACATCAAATAATAAATCGAAAATGAGCTGTGAACCCCGGTTTTTTGCACCCACTGCACCCAGTATGAGGTGGTGTTATTTTCTTAAAAATCATACTTTCCACATCACCTAGCAAAATCTCATAGTAAAAAATAATCAAGCTTCATGCACTCCATCTTCGGGTGATCATCACTCATCAGAAAGGTAAGAATTTTCTACAGCACCTATAATCGTATTTTTATTCTCTCATCTTTGGTATGCTTCGAATTCCATATTGAGTCGCAACTACAACACATTCATATGTGTCCACTTTGTAACATTTAAGTTTACCTGAATACTAATTGTAGGTTACTTCTGTTTACCTGATCATCAGAAAGGTAAGACTTCTGATTGTTTCATGTTTAGGTGTTTTGATTTTTAAATTCATTGCGTACTCTTTCAGCTGAATTGAATGGAAAACTTAAATCTTAATTGTTTATCTGACAACATATAGTTGTATGCTAATTTTTACGGTTTACACAGCAGGATTTATTGGTGGTGTGTAACTGAACTTTGTGCATTCAAGCTTACGACTAAAAATCTGAATGTCCCTTCTGTTTGCGCACCAGGCATGTGCTGGGATACCACATCTCATTGTATCTAAATATCAAGTTTACATCTAAATATCATCATTGTATTTCAGGCTTTGGCTTCTCTTTAACATACCCAAGAAGTCTGTATGGGGAAAATTGAAGAAATGGTAATGTTTTTGAATGATCTCTGTCTGTACGAAAACTTAAACAAAACTTAAAACTCAGAAACAGAAACTGAAACTAAATACTGAAAATGTGAGAGAGAAATTTCTTTCTCTTTGTATGAGATTTTGTCGGGTGACGTGAGTTATAGGATTTTTAAAAAATCAATGCCACCTCATACTGGGTGCAGAAAACCGGGATCCACAAATAACGATTGGAAGAATGAAACGACAACAATTACTAACTACAAAATCTGTAATCGTATTTTGTTTCACAAACTCTTTTTTTTTTATGATTGATTTTATTTGTTAGGTATAAGAGTTATGGTTGATTTGATCTTTTAATCGGAGCAGTTTCGAAAGATGGGTTTTGTTCCAAATTGGGAGACGTATACTGATAAGTTTGTTTATAGTTTCGGCAGTTTGATGATGGTGGTTGATCGAGTGTTACTGATGAAATAATGGTGATTGTGGGTCGATTGAAAATAATTGGGGAAGAAATTGTGACTGTGAAATGGTGGTCTTGCTAATCGTGACTGTGAAACGGTGGAGTAATATGTTTCTTCCTGGTTTGTTTCTTCCTGATAGTGGAAGTTCTATGGAAATTTCAGAAGCTAATTATGGAAGTGATGTTACACAGGAATTGGTGTTCGAAATTGGGGAAGTTTGGGCTAACGATGCAAAGGTTGTTGCGACAACATTGAAAATTTCTCTTTTTTAGTTTAATTTCTGCACTTGCTGTGTATCGATTGTAGATCGTCGGTGACCGGTTTTTTAGGAGAAACAAAACAAAAGCCAGGATTAAGATGATTTATGTTAGGGGTAAATTTGTAAAATTGATTTTACTTTTTTAATGAAAATTATAAAAAATAAAAATAATTTGGTCAAACGGGATATTTAACAGTCAGCCGTTGGTCCAGGTACCAAACCTTAATATTCGAAAGGTTGGGTACCAACCCTATTTGTTGGACAGTTGTTGGGTACCAAATATTAAATAGCCCATATTTTAAGGGAGTTATTTTTGGGAGGCCAAAGGAAATATTTTAGGGATTTTTCTTAGAGATTAAGATTTATCATAACTGATTTCTAATTTTCTTTCCAAGAATGGAGTTAGGTTTCTTAATTAAGTAAAAGATTAAAACAGTTTATGAGGAAATTTCTAGTGGTGCTAAAATTATTGTCAGATAAATTTCCATGGAACTGTTTGTATTTCATACAGCCGAAAAGACATCAAAATATAAATTGTTGTTCTGTTTGCTGGAATATTGCTGGTATACTACACAAACATTTCATTTTGGAGACTTTCAAATAAGTATGTTTTATGGATAATGCGTTTTTAAACATTAAAAAATTAAATTAGAAATCCATATGGTTTTATAGGAATTACACATTTGGGTTTGTTGTACTTAGTTGGGATACTTACTGGTATCGGAGAAGATGTTTCATATGAGCAAGATGCTTGCTTGAGAGATGACAGATATAAGGTACTTCCGCGGTACTTTGTAGGAGGTCATCGTAAACTGGTACACAAGCTCTTAAAAAAAGGTGCAATTCTATGTTCCGGCTTAAAGGCATTTGTAATTAATAAATGTTTACCGTGAGGACCCTAAATCAGACGCCAAAGTTGCAAAGTTATTTTTTAATAGATAATCGAACAATATTTTCCCCCCAACTCAAGTAGTACTGTAGAAGTTGGATGGTTAAAGAAGTTGACAGATATATATGGATGTTGCAACGACTTATGATTGGGGGTCCGCTATCTTAGCAAAGTTGTACATAGATCTCGAAATCGCATCACTAGGTGGTGCAAGCACCCTTGGTCTATGGGGCCCTGTCGAGATTCGGCGGCCCGACCTAATCTCCAGACTACGATACTCCATATGACTCGGTGTTCGCGAAGTATGATGCTAAAAGTGGGGAAAAGAGCAAAACATGTATAATTCAAATAATTCTCAGGTGCAAAGATACCAATAAATTATCAAAATCGAAGACAGTATTGTTTGGGATCCATATAACATGTATCAACACAAGAAACGAAATATAACAAAAATGGCCAAAGATTTATCACTCAAGCGAGTTGTGCTAAGAATTACTTGCGGGGACCTCGATGTTTAATACCTAAAGGAAAGATGTATTAAACAGTTAACTGGTGCGAAAACCATTCCAAAGAACCCTCCAACAAATTACATGATGCTTGGATCAGATTACGCAACATTAACGAGAAAGGGGGCATGGAAACCACATACGAAATGTTGCAAGTGGTGTAGCGAACACGCATACGATAAACGGTTCGAGAAGTTTATAGAGCCGGTAATTAGCTCTGAAGGAGTGCACCTGTATGGGTTGGAGCTGCAATTGGTAAACCATTACCCAAAGTACTTCTACCAAGTTGTCCTCAAATGTTATTCCATTTGTGAACAGGTATCCTACAACATGAGACTCATCTTTCGTCGCAGTATGGTTTGCCACAACTGAGCCGGAAGGTGGGTACTTTTAATTCCAACGGTGAGCTTCATAAACTTCCAATCGTCTCAGAAGGTGTGAATCTGTCTAATTCTTATTCTGGAACAACAGATCCCATCAAAGAATTGATAGAACAGATGAATCAAATGGAATTAAGACATATACTTATCAGTCTGAGCTCAACGGAATGAGGGTCGACAACATGACATTGATTCCTGTGTTTCAGCGCATACCGGAACTCCATTATCCCGAGAGGCTTGCGGGAAACACCACCAGGAGGCTATCATCCAAACATGGATTTTAATCAAAATCAAGTAGCAGTATATATCAGACTCAATAATACGATGAACGCTAGACTCAAGAATACGTTAGGAACATTACAAGATTATACAAATCCTACGTATTTTCAACAAGGTGAAGGATCTCACTGAGGCAGAGGACCATAGCAAAGTACTATGTTACAGAGGCATGTATGATTCGAATTGGACTGGGAACAACTACTTATAATTTTAATGAAGTATAACATTTAATTTCTAATTGTAATCAGAATGAAGTACATTTTAATTAGAGTTAATTAATCTATTTAAATTATACCGTTTACATTTTTATCACAGGTATTTTAATTATATCGCATTAATTAAACCACATTACAACCAGTCAAGTTTTTAATAACCAGAGCGATCTCCAAGAAAACCGTTAACTATGTTGTAATGAGTTATGTAGAGAAACTCGATTCTTTCCATCGCCACTACTCCTCCAGAACTCTCTTTGCAAGTTCGGCAATGGTTTCACTTTTTAGTCGGTATTCATTAATAATATGATACAAGACCCTAAATTGTATAACTTTTTTCTCTATTATTACAAATCGACCAAACAATCAGGGACTGACCAAAGCAGGTGCTAGCGGGTACCATAAACCCCCACTAGAATTTCAGTTATAGTAGTAATTAGTCTGGTTTTCTTGTAATATTCATGTGTTGTGGGTGCAAATTTTCATGGCACAAATGAAAATTATGAAATTAATGGGGTCAAAATGTAAACTACTAACAAAAAAAAAAAAAATTGGACCCGAGACTTTTTTGTCCTGGGTCCGGCCCTGCGAACAACGCACCGTGATTACGGTTGTTAAGATTACCAGCGATGTTAGTGTAGATTCTGTAGAAGCTTTCATGAACCTGAGCTCAATAACTCTGGCTCACGTAACCACCTTGCCTTCGTTCTTCGCTCCTCTTCGGATATATAGAACATAATTTCTGAACAAATATAAATCTTCATCTATAACTCGGGAGCAAGAAGTCGAGCAATTTTCCAAAAGATTGTCGGAGAGATTATGGTGAAGAAGATGTGAGTTTTGTTAACACCATTGTCCATACAATGACTGGCTGTTTTAGGGGCCGAAGGAATTGTTAGAGAAGCCAGATAATAAGACAAAATAGGGTTGTCCAATAGCTTTTTCTCAAAACCCCTTATCGAACATATTTTCTTAATTCCAAACTACCCCTACTTAAAATCCAGACGAACGAATGGATTAAACCAAGAATTCAACCAAGATTATGAACACCTTCACCCAGTAAATCATGGATCAACACAAGAAAACACTCAAGTATGCCTCTATATGTTCTCAAATCTTTAAAATCACGTAAAAATGTGATTTTTGTGTGTTCCAGAAGTGTTTTCGTCTGAAATTTTACCCAGAATCCAGCCGAAACCCCATTTTCGGTTTGGGTTTGTTCTTAATCCAACCGAAATTTTTCAAATTTGGGGAAATCTTGGCCGAAATTTTCGTCTAGATATAAGTACAAAATTCAGCCGAAATTCAACCGAAATTATTGTTGTTTCACTGCAAAACTCTCTTACTTGTTGATGGCTAAAATTGATGTCAATAAAAATTCATTCCTATCTGGTGTAGATCAAGGAGAAGTAGTCTGCAATATAATTATCTTTCGTCTTTTGAAAACTAATTCTCTAGATTTCTACTTTTACCATTAAGTTGCAGACAAGAACTCAATACATGATTCGGCGATGTATGTACAAGGTGTGAACCTCCAATGTCCGGCAAATGATGAGTTGTTTTTAGGAAAGAAAAAGTTAATCAAAACTAAGTTTGCCACACTTCATTTAATTGTAAATGAACTTGGATATCAACAAAACTTATCTCCAGAGAGACATGTACTGAACATTTGCACAGAAGTAGAATTCAGTAGGAATCAAATCAACTTGAGCCAGAGCGAAAGAGGAGACTCTCTCAGTAGGCACATTTCCTAATCTCGAGTATATATTCATGAAGAAATGGGACAGCTCAAGCATTACAAGACTCAACTAACCTGCTAAACCAAGTACAAAACCAGATAAACAGAACAAATTGTTTATTCACACCATTTGTAAAGATTCTAGACGAAAACCATTTTCGGCTGGGATCTTCAGTTTTAACACTGTTTTCGGCTCGAATTTTTGTGACACTTTAACAAAACTAATTTTTCGTCTGGATTGTTTTAAATTTTCCAGACGAAATTTGTGGTGGAGGCGGCGGTGGCGACGGAGGAGGCGGTGATGGTGGCCCCATGTGCCGGCAGTAATGGTGGTGAATCATGGGGAGAAGTGGAAGAAGGAGATTTAGATTTTGTTTTTGGTTACAAAACTAGGCTTTTATTTTATAGGGTAATTTAGACTTTTCATTATTTTTGGACACCCCTTATAACACCCCTAGGATTGTAATATTGTTTTCCGGCTTCTCTAATAAATCTGTCGGCCCCTAAAACAGCCAGTATACAATGTGGGATTAATCTCAACAGTACAAAGCCATAAAAAATGCAGCTAAGTATTTCCAAATAAAATTTATATATTTTGATCTATATTTGTTGTCTACTTACTGTACAGCATTACAAGGCCACCATGTGTTCATGACTCCTGAGAATATGACTTAATGGTGAGTTCTCATAGCCCTCTCATCTCATCCATGACCTGAGAAGGTATATAAACAGAATCCTTGAATCCTTTCCCCACCACAACTTCCAGAATGTTCCCTGTGTCGGTTTAGAATCATCTGCAGTCAAGATGCACTGACCTTTACGAGATTCAGTAAAATTCTTGCACAGTGGCTTCCCACGTTTGATGAGCATCACAGATCCAACCAGATTCCATTTGATGACCTCAAAGAATCTGAAGGCTATGGTGATGATTCCACCGTCTCCAGGACAGTGCAGCTACTTTGAGACCTACAAGAGGAACTAAAATATTATCTTCAAATTCATTGCCCTTTGAATTTTATATTAAAAAAAATGGTATCAAAATTGTAAGACATTGTCTATCTAAGATTGTCCACGGATCCTCCCTCTTAAAGAAATAGAAAAGAAGACTTATCTGTTGTCTGAAGTTGTCAATTTTCATGTAGCAATACAAATTTTAAAAACAAAACTTTGAACTATAAATATACGAAAAAGTTTGTTACCTTTAAATTGTAGTGGTGAAACTGTGTGTAGGTTTTATCTCCGTGTGACCATATCCCACTTCTCGTACCATTTTTACTTTCATTTAGAGCTTCAACATCACTGCCAACCACTTCTTTCCCAAGTACACAAATGAGTGTAACCATTTTTTTAGTACACAAATGAGTGTAACGGAATCTCAAAGACGAACTCCTTATCCAACTGCTTGTTCCTCGTCCCTCTTATTGCATCTCTTGCAACCTTCAAGAAAAGTTCGCCAAATTAGGGCAGTCGGCGGAAATGGCATGTTGTTTATCAGTCTCTCTGCTTCTCTAAGATGCCCAAATCTAGATAACAAGTCCACCACGCAAACATAGTGATCCATATCTGGTTCAATTCCATAATTCACTTTCATGCTTGTAAACAACTTCATTCCTTCTTCAACTAGTCCTCCATGTCTGCATGCTGATAGAACTGCAATGAAAGAAACCCTATCTAGTTTCAATCCTGTCGATTCTAATTCTCTGAACCGTTCCAGTGCCTCGAATGCATAACCATGAAGTCCTAGAGCTGAAACTAGAGATGTCCATGAGATCAGATTTCTTCTATCTGTCATTTCACTGAAGATTTTAACAGAACTCTCGAGGCTTCCACATTTAGCATACATGTCCAACAATACGTTACAGACAAATACATCACAGCACAAGAAATCCATCTTCACGATAAGCCCATGAAGAGAACTTCCCAGAGCCAGGTTGCAAAGCTTACCACTGATACTTAACAGGCTCATCAAAGTGTAATTATCAGGCAAATTATGAGCCATTTGCATGTTTTTGAACAGTTCAAATACTTCCAAGTAATTCCCATTGCGGCCACAAGCTTCAATCAATATGTTCCAAGATATAATGTCGCGTTCTCCAACTTGGAAAAGAAGCTTTTGTGTTTCTTGGTATAAGCCAATTCTATTGTATATTCCGCCAATGACATTTGAAGAGGATGGGGATAGTGGGGAGTCCAAGGATGTAGCGAAGCTCAATGCATCAGATATAAGACCATGCATGGCATATGAGGCAATAAGTGAACTGAAGACATACTCATTTTTGTGGTAACCCATTTTCACTATCAGACAATGAAGTTGTTGCGCCTCTTCAACCAGGGATGATTTAAGAGCTGGAGAGAATGAAAACTCGTTAGGCCGATAACCTAAGTGAAGCATTTGCTGTAGTAGACAAGTTGAAAAATGAGAACCCTTAGTTGAGTAACCAGAAATCAAAGAATTCCAAGAAACAACACTCCTTTGGTCAAGCTTGGAAAAGACAACATGTGCCTCTTCTACTTTATCACATTTGGCATAGAAATCAACCAGTGCACTGCCTACAAAAACATCAGAATTAAGACCATTCAAGATTGTTTTTGCATGTATGATTGCACCATATTTTAATTTCTGAAGACTGGTACAGGCATCAATGACATTAGCAAATGTAGTCTGGTTGGCCGAGAAACCCGACTGTGACATAGTCAAGAAGTGGTCAATAGCTTTCCATGGTTTGTCACTCCTTGCAAATGCTCCAATAATAATATTCCATGAAACTACATCCCGAACAGTCATCTCCTTGAACAAAATCTCAGTAGAATAAGCTCCTAACGATACATTGGCATACATATTCAAAAGAGAGTTTGCAATAACAGAGTAAGATTCTAACCCGGTTTTCTTCACTAGCCCATGTATCTGTTCACCTATTGAGATCAAGTGCTGTAACCTTTGTCCACTTCTCCCTAAACCAAAACCAGATAATACGCCAACACAAGAAGATTCTGATGGATGACATCCCTCCTCTGTCCTAAGAAGTTCGCGGAACAAAACCACAGATTCTTCAACAAATCCATGTCGTCCAAATATCGAAATTATGGAATTCCAAGTGACCAAGTTACGCTTGGGCATTTCTTGAAACAAATTAGATGCTTCATCTATTCTTCCAAGCCTCCCAAACAAACCCAATAATGCAGTACCCGAGAAAGCATCACTATATAGCAATCCAGTCTTTAAAATCAAAGAATGCAACTGTAAGCCTTGAATTAGATTCAAGGATGAAGAAGAAGTTAACAAACTACCAAAAGTAAACTGTGTGGGTTTCATTCCTAAGCCCCTCATTTGAGTAAAATTCTGCCACGCTCCTCCACAAGTCTCTTCACTTCTCTCCTCGTGATTATGTCGGCTGTAAGCCGATATAATCGAGTTATATGAAACGACATTTCTTTCAGGCATTATATCGAACACTTTCATGGACATTGATAATTCACCCTGAGATGCATACGCTGTAATAAGATTGTTATTAATGGATGTTAAAATGGGTGGATCCTGATAATCAAAGCAAGACCAATCCATTGTGATGGAAAGTGCATGGAGCACTTTTGTTGAAACACGATCGAGATATCGAGCTCTCGAGCACGCCTGGAGAAGCTTCTGCTGTTGCTGATACAGAGAGTTAGAGCGAGTATAAAATGCATTATGGTGATCATATTGTTTCTGTATGAGTTGGAATTTGCGTTCTCCATTGAATAATATTGAGGGAATAACACGAGGGTTTTGGTTGAAATTGCGACCAAGCAGAAGGATTCTTCTTCTTTCGAGGAGAAGGTTTGTTGCAAATATGACCATTCGGAAAACCCCTCTGTCATCAAGATTTGGAAGATGTTTTCTATTACTAAACTTTTGACAAGCACAGGTAGGACGGTTTTGGAAGTGCCCGTCAAAGGTAGATAGGATAGGATGCAGTGGAACAGCTTATTTACTCCCTCCGGTGAACTTTTCACCTTTTCATTACCTAATCCTCGTAGCAAGTACTATGGTGCTAAAAAAAAAAGGTAGGGTATTGAGTGTCCGCCTATATTTTGTGCGCCCCAGATTAATCTTTGACCTTAACCATTCTCGGTATAAAACCTCTTTGGGTCATGTACTGTTTTTGTACAAGAAATGGCGGTTTTATGTAGAGATATAAGGGAAAACAGTGTTTCAGAGATAAGGCAAGTGATGGTACAACGAAATGTAAATGAAATGTAAGCGAAATATAAAGAAAATGGCGAATAAAGCATTAAAAACGTTAATGGAAGGAAAGTAAATCTGCAGAGTACAAATTTCGTGATAATTTTGTCCTCAAGGAACAAACTCGGAAAGTGATTCACTATTCGGAAAGTGATCACGTTTTTGTCTATTCTACGGTCCTTCTCTTCTGATATAAGGTCATTCAAGAACTGATACGTTACACACAGGGTTGAAAGGAAGCAACGCATGGCTGCACTCGGTGTTGTAAGACCTAGTTAGCTCCAGTTGTATAAGTTTCTTAAGTAATTCTTTTTACAACTGAGTTAGAGACAAGTTGGGCATAGTTTACTCTGTTTACTTGTCAGCCCCCGCTTGTAAGTAGATTTCCGTATGACCTGG
>JAJJMA010317651.1:0-20965 GCA_023529015.1 Papaver nudicaule
CACATGGTCAAGATTCATTGATCTTGATTCTCAAGTCACTGTTAGCCAGCAAACATAGTTTCAAACTCATGTTGTCTCATTGGTCACAATATTTAAGTTTCGGACCAATAGCTCGCGGATACGAAAACCAGATTATGGTTTCGAAATCAACGTTTAGTTTTACCAAAACCTACATTGAGGTTTCGAACATTGAAAATCCATAAGATGAGATAACAAGAATATGGTTTCGGAATCCAGAAGTTTAATATGGCATACGAGATGTTCATATACAGAATCAAGTAAATGATTCAGAACTTCAGTATTCAGAGCCAAACCAAGATGTGGCATTCGGTGCTCAGAACAACAGTATATCGAGTCTACACAACATAAGTGTGAGTCACGATCTCACTTACATTTATCTCATAAAAGTATTTGCTAATCAATCCGACAGAGTCAGACTAAGTAAGTAGAGACAAAATACTGTGATGGATTAAATCTCGTAGTACTATCGAGACAACATCACACTGCTATATCCAACTCGAAGGTTTTAGGAAAAACCTTATATTACTTAGAGACGGAGAAGAAAAGAAAGCTCTACCGAAGAGGGCCAAACCCCTAAGAAGCGAAGAGGCTTGTAATACCAACGGCGACATCAACCTCATCAACGAGCAGTACAACAACAACTTACCTTCCGTGAGTACCATCACCAAAGGGAATAAGAGGAAGAGTCCAAATACAGAGGTGACACACCCAGAGCATATGACTTCAAGCTCGCTTTGGAAACTTCAGGTGACAATATGGGTCGAAGCGGATCACAACACGAATCACGACGCCACAAACTACAACACCACGAGTGATGGCGCCACAAGTCACGGTGCTGCAACTATTAGAAAGGGGTAAATCAAGCTTGTAGTACCCATGGCAACAAAGGACTTACCAACAAACACTGAAGGGACGGACAACTCCGTCATCACTAAGAGAATGATGACGAGACATGGGGACTTCCAGAGTTACCACTGTAGCCAGCCAGGAACTCCAGGGTTTGGACTCTCAAGACAAGCCTGAACACAAGCATGTCCGACAATCCAACTCTGCCACTCGATCGAGAGAAACCCTCTGGAGAACCAAGAGGAGGAAGCACATCTCTATCTCGTCCACACCAACCTCCCTATCCAAAAGACCCCTCTCTCATGGGATGCTCCTCACTGGAGGAAGTTCAGGCTTCAAACTATCGAAGCCGCAGGGTGATCAACCACAACCATCCCTGTCTTGCTAGAGAAAGATCCAAGCAGTAAGGATTGAAGAAGCTCCTGATAACAGGAGACGCATTAACAAACCAGACAACAGGGTATTGACACAATACAAGTCAAAGGGTCCCGAACAAGAATGTGACTCAAGCACAAGATACAGATCTGCAACAATAACCGTGAGGAGTACGAGGACTGAAGCCTATACAGGATTCCCAGACTCACCATCTTCGATGAAGTACTGGAGCTATTATACGTCTGAATAAGGATGAAACAACCGGATTACCCCGACCTGATGATTCTCAACAACTAGAGAGAACGCTCTGCTTACTCATCTTCGAAAGGCCAATACACATGTGTCTGCACGAGGGAAGGCGAACCCAACGAGAGACGCTGATAAGATATCATAAAACATGGTTGGGGACTCCTCGCCACCGCCGCTCTTCACTCCACCAAGTACTGATAGCAATACCGGCTGCCACGACCCAATTAGTGGCAAAATTTTATCAAAGGAAACGTGAAGTACAACAGATGCTCCCTTGTCTCTACCAAAGCGCTTCATCATCATGGAAGTGCCTACTCGAGCAGAGATATCCATACAACATGGGACTACCCGCTACAGATTTCTCGAAGGAAGGGAGACCTAAGAGAAGAACTCTAATCAACACCGACATCACTACCGACGCCTTTACAGAAGTCTCAAAGCCACCGGGATTCATATCTTCGCAGGATCCTCCTGGTAACAACACCACCAAGTCTTCTTCTTTCGAGCAAGCAGTATCATGGTGGTGGCGCTCCTCTCCGCTATCACTAGCAACGAGTCTCCGACATCCTTCGATGGCAACCCAGGTCCAAAAAGATGACAGAATGGAGTACTCCAAGCGCAAGGACTTCAAAAGATGTGCCAATAGACGGAGAATGGGAAAGACTTCCTACGTGTTCACTTAAGGTTCTACCACAACATGCTAGAAGAAACAATCATCTCTATAGAATCAGAGTTAAAACTTTTGGAGCAAGCGATGTGTGAGCAAGAATATTGATACGGGGATTAAAGGTATTTGTCTCACTAGAACTTCACAAGTTTCAAATTCTAAAATACCTTCCACCACGAAATATTCCCATAGCCTCACACCTTCCACCAAGACTATCTCCGTGACTCCGCATTCGTGGAACCATGAAACACCTTTACAATAAAATCCCACAGTGCTACAAAACTACCTTACCCATAAGTTATCTCTTACAACAAAAAGTTCACCTAACCTTAGCCCCACAGGATGTTCCCAATACCGTATGCCTCTGTGACTCCACAAGAATGCTCTCCCAACCTTCATTAACCCTATGGATCAACGCCATTACCTACAACCTCAACGCTAGTTATCAAACAAAGACTATAAACCATCTTGTAGAGAAGTTACTTTATTTTGAACCTCCATGGAGCAAACCTACCCTGGAGACAAGCAAAGGCGTGCTCGCGACTACATACCAAGTTCGATGAACAACGACCCTCACAAAAATGAGAAGCGCGGAAGATTGTTAAAAGATCTGAAGGTGATTTTTAGACAACATCTTCCTACAGGTGTATACTGATGCGTGTAAAAATTTCGTGCCGATCCAATCCGTGAATCAAGAGATATGGCGCAAACATTACAGTACACCGAAATAAGTGGACAGAACTTACATACGAAACCAAAACAGTTGCTGCAGGAAGATCGTGAGGAATTCTTGGGTAAAATTTATACACAAGCTCCGTTTTAATGTCTATAACCTTGTGGTAAAATTTCATACAATAACTCCATGTGGTTTGAGAAATATGGCGTGAACATTGGGGAAAAGAAGAGTTGTCAGAATTTCCTGCGCCAGCAACTTTTGTCACACAGAAACAACCGGTTTGAGAAATCCACAAGGGATTTTGGAAAGATTTTCAGACACAATCTTTCTCTGTATGTCTCCCAGCACATACTAAAATTTCATACCAATCCAGCAAGGGGATTGATAGATACGACACAAACACTACAGTACACGCGAGACGCGCAATCAGGAATCATGTGCAAGACCACGTCAAGTACTGCGGAAAATCTACGAGGAGCCTCGAAGAGATTTTTGGATACAATACTTCCCTGGATGTCTACTACCATGTGTAAACATTTCGTGATGATATAACCAGTGAGTTAAGATATATGACGCAAACATCAGGAGACACGCAAGACGCGAACTGTCGGAATTTACAACGAATAGGCTACGGTGCAAAGCTCATAGCACCAGCATCCACGGCACTACCAAGTCCATGGAGCCACACATCATGGCGCCACATCTCATGGAGCAACACCTTATGACGCCAACATCCTCCTAGGACTTCACTACTCAGTAAAGACGGCGAGGTAAACATCTCTATCAAGTAGTTCGCCTATTTTGACTCCAACACCCTCCTCAACGACTGGGGACTTGGCGCAATCATCGTGCTTTGGGGGGGAAGTCTCTATAAAGGGATACCGAGACGGGAAGACACATGTTCTAGGCCAAAACAGGAGACGGTCAAATCTACACCAAGTAAAAGAATACAATCGACTCCCCTGGTATCTCTCTACTGACTGCTGCTGCCAGTTACCACTGGATTGGTCATTGTTTTGTAAAGCATCGGTGCTCCACCTCACTCAACACTACGAATTCGGGAAAGTACGCCACCAGAGATTACACCAAAGACGCTTCTCCGGAAATCATCTGATTGCGGAACCACCCGCCAAATGGAGACGGTCAGGGGGAAACAAGGACCTGATCACGACAACGAAGGGAGGAGGAAAAGTTCTCTGCTAAAACGGGTAAAACCTCTCCCTTATTTTTATTTTCTTGGCTAAGACCTAGCCTATGTATGTACTCACATACATGACACTGGGGACCTCACTAAGCATAGTGTCCCCTTCTCTAGAAAAGTCACGGCGCCGCAAGAGCTTGTGGCGCCACAAAGGTCGTTTCCCATGAAACCTATGGCGCCACGAATAACTTGAAAAATAAAATAAAATAAAATAAATTAGGGTTTCGCGCCATGGCCACGGCGCCACGGCTACACCCATACGCCCACTTAGCTTTCATGGTGCCATGGCCATGATGCTGTGGCCATGGCCCCTTGCTTGCCTCGGCCAGTGTGGTGCCAACTACGACACCACCCATCTCGTCCCCCTAACACCTAGAAAAAAAAAGAAGAGAGAGGTTTCATCCAACTACACTTGCATGTTTTCACATTAGAATAGCTATACATCATAGCTATAGTTCACATTCACATTATAATCTCTACTAGCATTGAATAGAAAGCCTTGAGAAAATTGAGGTTGCCATCACCATCCGAGTGCTTAGTATGAAACATTACTGTTCTACACTAACCAGGGGACTTTCTGTAGATGGTGAAAAAATGAGAGAAGGACAAGATTGTAAAACCACTCTCTAACCACGCCTTACCTTAAGGCAATTGCCTTTCAGGCACATCTCTATAGCTCAGAATGTAACCCATTCTACGAGCTGAATAAAATCTCTATGAGTTCTCTCTTATAACTCCCGGTGGAGAGGATGATATCATAGTGCAGTACTGATAATCTCACCAGCACATTAAACCCATTAATCTGCTTCATGTCGCCATCGCCACGAATTCCTCGACATCAGAACCAGATCGCTCAATGGTACATGGTGAAGAGTTAACAAAGATGCATCCTCATGGATTTCCTCTTAAAAATACGACTCAACATCCGAGTCTTAATGAAAATCTCAGGAATATTGAAGCTCTAGGCATGTCCAGAGCTCTCTGAGAAGCATACAACAGCCTAAACAGGCTTAAATAGACCACACCCTAAGCTCAGGATGGTCTAATATACCATAGATAAGCGCGCCATGACTTCAAGCACACTGTAACCCAAACACATGCATAAGCCGTAGAGCCAGTGCATGCATAGGCACGCATGCACCATAACACAAGTGCGCAAGTACGCCGCAATCAAGTTGGCCTTGGCCTCCTTGGCTCATGGCGCCACGAAAACATGGCGCCACAACTTCTGGCCTTGGCCAAAGGCCAAGGCCGTGACTCCTCAGCCCATGGGGCCATGAAACCATGGCGCCACAACTTCTGGCCTTGGCCAAAGGCCAAGGCCGTGTCTCCTCAGCCCATGGCGCCATGAAACCATGGCGCCACAACTTCTGGCCTTGGCCAAAGGCCAAGGCCGTGGCCTCCTTAGCCCATGGCGCCACAACTTATGGCCTTGGCCAAACGGCCAAGGCCACTCCTACACACCCACTATGCGTGTCTCTAAAGGCGCCACACTCACGTTGGCCACATAGTCATAGCCACACAAGCCTACTCAAGCTCAACACAACCATGCAACATCTGCATACCACTCGAGATATCAAAACATCACACGGGGGGATAACTTTAGGGGTATTGGTCTGGCGGTCTACGACAGTTAGGAAGAAACTGATGGAGATGATGGGCAATTATACGAAGATGGCGCGAGTGGACATGTTCTACACAACTCAGGCAGTTACAGAAACCAACTCATGTTCTCCACTCCTCCACTCTTGCACGACTCCCACCTTCTCTATCGAGAGATCAGGGTGAGTTCAATACTATAAATAGAGGCTCCCTCTATCTTCCAAGGCAGAACATCTTTTCCAGAACCTCAGAGCAAAAACACCTGAGTAACTCGATACACTTCTAGCCTTGGAGATCTCCAGTCACCCTCACGACAGAGATCTTGAACTCTCACACCCAGAAACACATCCTCAACCTGATCTCAAGTTTCTTTCACTGTTTCCCTCCCTAGACCAACCTCATCCTCTCTGTGACCGAAGCAAGATGGGAACGACCATTGACTTGGTTTAGGCTCGTCTTATTCGACTTTGATCTCGAGCACTACGAAAGTACCCAGAGACGGTGCATTGTTTTTCCAGGTAAAAACAAGTTACAACCACAGAAATTACAAAATTTATCAATTGAATTAGGACCTTTTCTGTCCAAGTAGGAACTTGTCATGCTCATTGGGTTTTCACTACAGGTTTGTTGAGTATTGAATCCAAGACCACTAGAGTCTCCAAAGGACTTTTGACCAAACAACATAGCATAAACATTTTGAGAGCTTCCTGATAGTCTTTGAAGGTCACGGTATAACATTTCTATTTTACTCTCTTTAAAAGATATAGTTCTAGAAAACTCATCACGAAGTTTTTCAAGTTCATTAGACTTGTCAGATAAAGTCTTCTCACATAATGTAAGTCGATCTTTCAGAAGTAGATTTTATGATTTAAGATTATCTAATTCTTCAAAAGATTTTGTAATAGTAATAGGATCATTTTCATCCACAAGAGAAGATTCTACTTCAGCAAGTAAGCTAAAATACTTACCGTTATCAGAGACCACAGAAGATATATCTTCGTCAGTAGTGCATTCGTCTCCCCAAACAATTTTTTGACTAGAGAGAGCAACCCGGATGACGTTGTCGTATATGCATTATTATCCTTAGATGTATTAAGATCAGAGGATATTAGTATTGCATCAAGATCATTTTGATATTGTCTCAACTTTTCGCATTCCAGAGCAAGGTCTCGCAGTTTATTTTTCTTTTCAGAGAATTCTCTTTCAAACACAGTTTCCAGTGTATCCCAAGCCTCTTTAGAGGTTTCACTATAGAGGATATGGGGATGTAAACTAGAACAAACTGCATTGAAGATGATGTTCAGACCAACAAGGTTTTTCTTTTCTTCTGTCTTTTCCTCAACCGTATAATTTTGAAAATCTTTAACTTCAAAAAGCGACCCTTTTAGTTTCGGTCGAGTATATCCTTTGACAATGTGAAACCATATGCCAAAATCTTTACACATAAGATAAGTTTTCATGGCAGATCTCCACCATAGATTATTTGTCTCATTTAATCTTGGAAGTACGTTGACCGAACTGGAATCATTGTTCTTATTCATGTTTTTCTTATAGGTTGGATCGCGCCAAACACAGATTGTTAGATCTTAAGGTATTTGCCTACTCTGATACCAATTGAAAACACGAGGGTACCGAGTACACAACCAATCTTTTTATTTTAGTCCACCTATAAGTCAAACCTTGAACGGTTCCTGTAATCAAGAACTCAAGAACAAGATCTCCTTCATATCTGATTGATTCACACAAGGGAGTCAATACAAGAATCTGAAAGGCTATGTCAACAACCAAGTACGATACTTTAATTATAAATGATAAATCAAATATAACGCAGAATTAAAGTAAAGTACACACAAGATTTTTGTTAACGAGGAAACTACAAACTCTTAGAAAAACCCCGGGACCTCGTCCAATTTGAATACTCTTAAGAATTAAGCCCCCAACACACCTACTCTCAGACTTCGGACTAGCTTGTGCAGACAATATGACCCTAATACGACTATTTTTCACAAAGATTTCCTGTCAGTATTCCTACGCCTCCAACCATAGCAAGGTGGTCACGCACATGTACTCCCTTATGCAAACAAACGTCCTTTACTGTCTTACGCAAGAGTTGCCTCACAGCCCGTCGCGAGGACTATCGCTACCCGACCTCCAATCAGATGATTACAACCTTATGGACAACAAACAAATAGCGGCAGGTCAAATCGCTAGATGATATCCTTGGCAACTAACAGATATTTCACCGAAGTCGTGTTACACCAAGAGTGAGGATATTGAGTTTACTTAGGCAATAAACACCTCGAGAAATCGATCAAGGTTCCAAAACCTAAACTCTCGAAAGATCAACCTTGTCGTCCCAGTTGGAATCAAGCAGATAGTTGTAGCAAGTACGATATGATATGACCTTGAAGAACGGTGTACCTGCAAAGAACAAATCTAATAACAACAATCTTGATTCCACTCAATATCTATAGTTTAGGCATACAAACTGAAAACGGCTTGCTGACAAATCCAGGTTAATAGATAAAGAGTATGCATTAATCACAACGATCTTGAAAGGCCTTATTGCAGAAGAGAAGGACCATAGAATAAACAAGATCGCAAGATTTAATAGACGTGATAGAACAGAACACAAGTACAATATAAAGAAGACTAGTAAAACATAAACTAGTTTCCCGCAGAGGTACTTCTAGGCTTCTCGATCCTAAGAGAAGACTTTCACGCAATTCTAGACCGAGGGCAAAAGCTCAAAGGTAACTGAAAAGAAAAGCGACAGACACAAGCTAACAATTCCGAAGAAGAGCTTGGTAGAGGGATAAAGCTTCCAGGAGAGATACCACTCCTATTTATATTGACTAAGTCTTAGCTTTGAAATGAGGCAAACTTAATTTTGGAAATTCAATAAAGCACATTTCCATATTAGTTCCGAAATTCCTCACTTAGACTCATAGCATTTAATGATATCTAATATTATGGCATTTTACATTGAAGAAAAATATAATTTATAAATGAAAATATATTTTCAATAAATGTTTGGCCAATAGTAAACAAAGCACATAATACTCATAAGGTATATTTGGATATTTCATTAATTCGAAATATGGTGCTTACCAAATATGCTCCCTGGGAAAGAGCTCAATTTGAAACGTAACCTTTAGTTTCGAAAATCTCCTTAAGGTATTATTACTTCCAAATGTCTTCATCAGCTTTAATAATGTCGACATCACTTCCTAGGCTTTGCTGGACGGGTCAGAATGATCCTAGGTGGAAGTGGGATCTGGTCCAACGTGGTTCAACGTTCCGCATAAACGTATCCTTATAGACGTGGACAAGCCTTGTGCGTTAAGCCTAAGTGAGCACGTAGGTTCAAGAGACATTCTGAATCACGCATAAAGATATACCATGGATGTACAGTGCATGATTCAAACGAGCAATAGCAAAATGTAGAATCTCCTGAATTCTTGATTCCAATGTAGATGATCACGTTAATGATATCCAAGAATTCAAATTAAAACATCAAATGAATAATCAAATGAATATTTGATCGAGTAGTAAAATCATACGAAGAGCTAATCACGTACAGTTTTGATCAGAAATCATGTGTCTACTAACTAGAGCGACTAACCATATTTCTGATGATGACTCAAACAACTTAGTTGTACATTGAAGATGAACTAATTCAAACTTCAAACTGAGAATATCAAACTCATTAATTCGTTGAAGCACAAATCAAAATGATAGAGATTGAACTTCGAAAATACGCATTCTGAGATAACCATATTTAGGTTTCGAAACCTACATACTGTTTGGCAGAAACCAGATTAAGGTGTAGAAATCTAAAGTTCATTATATGACCGGAACCAAATTAAGGTTCCCAAATCAAGTTTCCACATAGCGAAACCAAAATGAGGTTTCGAAATCTAGATTCTGTTTAACAAAACATTGTTTAAGGTTTCTAAACAAGATACACATATTGGAGTTTTATCACATATGTTTGGTGTCAAACTTGAGAGTCAATGTGGTCACCGTTTCAGCATCACACCTTTTTAGCCTTGACGCACAGGTTATATTTCAACGTTCACATAAACTTTTAGGAAACCCCAGGGTCGTTTCAACCTTTTAGAACTCACATGGTCAAGATTCATTGATCTTGATTCTCAAGTCACTGTTAGCCAGCAAACATAGTTTCAAACTCATGTTGTCTCATTGGTCACGATATTTAAGTTTCAAACCAATAGCTCACGGATACGAAAACCAGATTATGGTTTCGAAATCAATGTTTAGTTTTACCAAAACCTACATTGAGGTTTCGAACATTAAAAAATCCATAAGATGAGATAACAAGAATATGGTTTCGGAATCCAGAAGTTTAATATGGCATACGAGATGTTCATATACAGAATCAAGTAAATGATTCAGAACGTCAGTATTCAGAGCCAAACCAAGATGTGGCATACGGTGCTCAGGACAGCAGGATATCGAGTCTACACAACATAAGTGAGTCACGATCTCACTTACATTTAGCTCATACAAGTATTTGCTAATCAATCCGACAGAGTCAGACTAGGTAAGTAGAGACACAATACTGTGATGGATTAAATCTCGTAGTACTACCGAGACAACATCACACTGTTATATCCAACTCGAAGGTTTTAGGAAAAACCTTATATTACTTAGAGACGGAGAAGAAAAGAAAGCTCTAAACAATATTGGAACGTCTATAACTTCAACACAACTATCGCAAGCGATAAAGTGAAGTTATCTTAAGACACACTGATCACAAGTGATCAAGTCATAACGTAAAGCTCAAGAAGAGAGTTATGTTTTTGTCTTTTGTAGCACAAGTGTAAAAGATAATGGAATCGCGTTATTTAGATTCACTAACCTCTTGAATGATGAAGTCGGATGTCTTTGTTTGATCTTCAGTCTTTCTTCAACTCATCAAGTAGTGATTCCAAATCCTACCAAAATCTTCCACAACCTAAAGCTAACTCACTCATGACTTTACCTAATGTGTGTTGTTTGGCGGTCGAGTTTTGATCACTAAATTTGACAACTAAGCTTGACATACCAACACTTAGTGAGGTTGACCGAGCCATGCTCTAACATATAAGGTCTCTATGCAGATTTTATACCTCTACAAAATGATATCCTTGGTAAATAACAGATATTTCACCGAAGTCTTTTTACACCTAGAGCGAGGATATTTAAGTTTACTTGGTAATAAACCCCTCGAGATATCAAACAAGGTATAGAAACCAAACTCTCGATATTAATCAAAAAGTAACTTTGTCGTCCCAGTTGAAATATTTTTTTTTTAGATGCGTACAATATGATGACCTTGATGAACAAAGTACCTGCAAAACAAAACAATCCAAAATAACGATCTTGGTTCCACTCGATATCTATTAGGTTGGCATACAAACCAAAAGCGGCTTGCTTACAAATCCAGATTAATAGATAAAAAGTTGTTCTTATCACTACGATCTTGAGTAGCCTTATATCAGAAGAATATGACCTTAGAATAAACAAGATCGTAAGACTTTAATAGACGTGATATAACAGAACACAAGTACAATACAAAGAAGGCTACTAAACATAAACTAGTTTCCCTGAAGAGGTACTTCTAGGCTTCTCAATCCCCAAGAGAAGACTTTCACACTAACCCAGACGGAGAACAAAAGTTCTAGCGTACTGAAAGGAATAGCGGGTATCGCAAGTTTACTTTTCCAAAGAATGAAACTTGGTAGAGGCACAAAGCTTGAAGGAGTGATATATACTCCTATGTATATGACCAAGCTTAGCTTTGAAATGAGGTAAAGTAATTTCACTACGCCAAGAGGCCTGATTCCCAACGTTTTTATTTTCGCATCTGCAACGTCTATTAACGTTGCGCCCTAGGCAACGTTTATTAACGTTGCGCACCGTTAATAACGTTGCTCCAAATAGGAATTATTAAAAATTAATTAAGCAACGTTATTAACGTTGCCAATAACGTTGCGCCTTCAAGGGCCTATATGTCTTTTTACTGGAAAATAGATTTATCCCTTTATATTCGTTTTATCTTCCCATTTTTATTTTCGGACAACTCAACTCTTATTTTTCTTTCTCGTCTTCTTCCTTAACCTAAACAGGGAAAATCTTCATTCTCATGAATCAAAGATTGAATCCACCTCCATCTCGAAACCGAAACCCATATGGTAGATTTTAAAGAAAACCGTTTTTTTTTTGTAACTCTAGATCTAGTTGATTTTCTCCTGAAATCAAAAGAAAACCCTATCTTGTTATTGGTTTTTCTTACGCCATTTAGTTTGGATTTTCAGTTCATCGATTCAGGTTACGTGTATGTTGTTTTCATCTTCTATTTGATTTGATTTAGAGTTATTTTATTTTTATTTTTTTGATGTAGCAGATCTGATTTAGGGTTCTTGAATGAAAGTTATTTCTTCTGAATCAATTTCTTGAAGGATTCGTGCAATTGATCTTAACCTAAACTCTCCATCGTTTTCTTCTTCTTCTCTTTTTCTTTTTGTTCTACAGAAAAACAAGTTTCATTCTTCGACATGAGCTAGGGACATGAGTGACGAAATTGAAGAAGAAATCAGCAGACTAGCGAAGAACGAACGCTAGAAAAGATTCAAGTGATGTTCAATTCGTCGACATGAGTTAGGGAGAGATTCACACACAGTTCAGTAAAAAACTAGGGTTTGGGTCTTCTATTTTAGCACCACCAGTACCAGATTCATCTCCATCAGTTGATTCCTCTTTCAATTTCAGTGGTGTTGAACTTAATTGTTCACCGAACTTGGAAATTAAAGAAGAAATCAACACAATTTCACTCACTCAGGATCTTCAAAAATCATTGGTAAGAACCATTCTGTGCCCTAATTGAAATTTGATTTAGTTTTTGTCCTAATTGATTGAAATATGAATTTGTTGTTGCCCTAATTGAAATCTGAGTAGTAAATCTGAAGTTGGTAACTTCGTCTGTTACTCTTTCTATCTGTAGGTGTTGGTTCATGTTTATTCTTGCTTTATCAATTGGATTGTGCATTTTTTAGCTTTGTAATTATCATGGTAGCTTGATAATTTGTTTTAGGTAAAGTATAAATCCTTAGTTCTGATTTCCCTAATTGATTATAACATACAAAAATTGTTTTGCTTGTAACTAGTTGTTCAATTGTTGGTTCTTGATAAATTTTAGATGTGTTGTACCTGCATATGTTAGAAAGGTCTGGTTAAAATTTGAGGTCGTTCTGATCACTTTAAGACCCTGAAACGATCGACTTAGCTAACTGCATTTCTGTAGGATCTCAAGGAATGGGCGAACTATTTTGCTTATAAATCAATATTTACAAGTTGGGTTGCAGCCAATTTTGGATATGTTATAATTGAGTATGTCAGGAAGATCAGGTTAAAATTTGGGAATTTTCTGACCAGTTTAGGACCCTGAAACGATCGATTGAACTAATTACGCTTCTGCAGGAATTTGACACCGAGTAGGGCTGTTTGAGCTCTTGTATAGAAGTATCTAACCGTTAGATTTTTCTGAAATTTCAACTGTAGGTTGTACATGGTATATTTATTGTCCTGTAAAATTTTCAGAAAGATCGGGCTACACTAGGTGCCCCAATTCCTCTACTGGGTATGACTGTAAGTGCAGGAAAACATGTCAGAATCTGGAAAACAGTGTGCCTTGTACCATGTTTCTAGTCGTTAGAGCCTTCCGAAACTTATATATGTTGTAGATTATGTTCATATGTGTTTCTAACATGAATTCCATGAAGGTCAGGTAAATGAAACATCATTTATCCCCCTGTGTTTGAATGCATCTTGTCATCCTAACAAATATGCATAAGGTAGGTATCGAGATCCTGAAGTTGTCTTTGCATTATCCCCCTGTGTTTGAATGCATCTTTTCATCCTAACAAATATGCATAAGGTAGGTATCGAGATCCTGAAGTTGTCTTTGCAAATTGTGTATAGATGGAAAAAATTATGAGCACTTAGTTTTTTTCTTCAAACTTGTTCAGTCACTTTGTTCTTGGGACCCAAATAAGAGGCCGACATCTGCGGAATCACTTCAACATCCCTTGGTGGGATAACTGGAGCAATCTGCCTTAGTGGTAATACTGACATAAGTTTTTTTGTTTTTGTTTTTGTTTCTGTTTCACACTCAAGTGGTACTTTGTTTGCAAGACAGTAAGGATTCAAACGGTTACTGGACATATTAGTTGCATCCATGAGCTATGCGTTGATATGTCAGTTGACTTTTTCGAGATGGTTAATGTGGTCTACCCAAGCTTGAGTGATTCTGCACATGGGCAGCCAAAAAGCATTAGAAATGATACTCTTGATAGATTGGTTGCAGTAGTTCATTCTTTAACACAAAGGCTGCAAAAGGTTGTATATGCACGCACATACTCCATTTTTATTTTATCTTTAAAAGTCACTCATATGAATCAATGGACTAAAGATATTTGTTTGTAGTGTGGCTTCTAGATTTGGGAAGCACGCTTGTAGAAATGTGGAATCTCATGGACACGCTAGTGAATGAGCAAAGTGAATTTCAGCATGTTACATGTTTGATTTGTTCATCTACTGATGAAATGTTAAGTCAAGGCTGCCTCGTTTTGGATGTCATTAAGAAGGTACACCTTTTGTATCTCTCTTGGTTCTGTTGTTCACTGATTTTTGTTGGTACTTGATTACAACTCTTAAAAGTCTGTCTTGCATCTTTCTTGCAGCTTGGGTAGTCTGCTTGATATACCTCCTTCCGTTATTGTGGCAAGTGCAGAATAAGAACAGAGGTACCATGTTTGCTGTTAGTGAATTCCTGCACCTTGCAATCCATGTTAGGATTCTAGCTTTTTAGCAAATTAGAATATGATACATCATTCAACAACTTCTTAGGCTTGAATTAGTGGCAAGAAAATAAGTTTACATTTTGCTGTTGTTTGATCAGTTCATTTCAATTTGTTTGATTAGACTGTTTTTCATTCAACAACTTCTCATGGGTGTGTTACAATAGAATTTCATTGAAATGTATAATTTGGTTCTTTTGTTTGAATACTTGCTTGAGGTTTTTTTTTTAGAAGTAAATTTGGTGTAATTTTGTAATACAGATTTTGTAATACCAGAATATACAAAATACAATTTTTGGTATTTTTTTAGATACAATTTTTGGTATTTTTTTAATACAATTTATGATATTTTTTTTAATTTAAATTATAAATTCCGCAACGTTAATAGACGTTGCTTCATTAATAAAAAACGTTGCTTTAAATAAAAAGAGCAACGTTACTTACGTTGCTTTAAATAAAAAAGAGCAACGGAAGAAGCAACGTAACTATCGTTGCTTTAAATAATTAAAGCAACGTTATTAGACGTTGCCAAAAATTTGTAACGCCGTATTCGCAACGCTTATAGACGTTGCTTTAATTTGGCGCAACGTCTATATCCGTTGTAAACCGGTCCCTGTGGCGTAGTGTTTCATAAATTCTCTAAAGCACATTTCTTTTAATTCTGAAATTCCTTATATAGATTCATTGCATTGAATGGAATATAATACTTTAGCATTTTTACATTAACAAAAGATATTCCATTAAATGTTTAGCCAATAGCATTCAAAGCAAATAATACTTTAAGATATATTTGGATATTTCATTAATTCGAAATATGGTGCTTAACAAATATACTCCATAAGATAGATTTCAATTCGAATCTGTGTCCTTAGATTCTTCTAAATGTCGACATCAGCTTTGATAATGTCAACAACACTTCCTAAGGATTAACTGGACGGGCCAGATATATATCTTAGGTGGAAATGGAATCAGGTCCAAATGGCTCACGCAATAACAACGTATCGTAGAGATGGACCAAGCATTGTGTGTTAGTCTTAAATATACACGTAGGTTCAAGGACATTCCGAATCATACAATAAAAGATGCACCATTGAAAGTACAGTGTATGATTGTCCGAGTAATAGCAATGTTGTACTACATGAATTCCTGTTTCCTATGTAGATGATCACGTTAATGATATCCGAGAATTCATATCAAACACCAGTAGATACTCGATTGGGTGTTTGAACGTGTAGATACGAAGATCACAATTTAAACACTGGTAGTGGTGATTAGAAATCATGTGTCTACAAGCAAGAGTGAGACGAACTAAATTCCTAATGATGACTCAACCAGACTTAGTCGTACATTGAAGTTGATCTAATTCAAACTTCAAACTGAAAATATTAAACTCTTTAATTCGTTGACGCACAAATCAAATTTGTAGAGTTTGAACTTCGATATACGTTTTCTGAGACAACCTTATTTAGGTTTCAAACTCTACATCTTGTTTAGCAGAAACCAAATTACTAGGTTTCGGATTCTAGAGTACATATGAATAAAACCAAAGTATAGTTTCTGAATCTAGATTCCATATAGCGAAACCAATTCTTGATTTCGAACTTTAGGTTTTTTGTTTAACAAAACCATATTTAGGTTTCGAAACAAAGAACTCATATTTAGTTCCTTACAAATGTTTGTTGTAGAACTTGAGAGTCCATGTGGTCAAGAGACGTTTCAGCATCACACCTTTTTGTCAGCAAAGGTATATTTCCCGGTTCACATAAACCTTTAGGAATATTACCCAGTCTTTATTTTTAGACCTTTAGAACTCACATGGTCAAAACCCATTTTTGGTTTCGATTCTCAAGTCACTGTTAGCCATCAAACATAGTTTCGAACTCAAGTTTTCTTATGGTCAAACCCTAGATTTAGGTTTCAGACTCAATTAGCGTATGGACCAAAACCAGATTATGGTTTCGAAACTTAAAGTATATTTTACCAAAACCAACATCGTGGTTTCGAACTCTAAAGTCCACAAGAAAGAAAACAAGGAATATGATTTCGAAATTTAAAAGTAATATGGCATATCTAGATCCTCATATGTCCAAAATCAAATGTATGATTTCGAACTCTAGAAATCAGAGCCAAACATAGATATAGCTTTCGAACTCAGAAAAGCAGTATGTCGAGTGTACACAACATAAGTGTGATTCACGATCTCGATTACTTTGGTACATACAAATACATACTAACAATCCGACAGAGTCAAACAAGGTAAGTCGAGAGACAACACTATAATGAATATAATCGCGTAAGACTACATAGACAACATCCTTATAGACTGATATTATCCAACTCGTAGGTTTTAGGAAAAACCTTATATCACTTAAAAATGAGAAGAAAAGAAAGCTCTATGCAATATGGAATGTCATAACTACAACAGCGAATACCACAAGCGATATCATGGAGTTATATCTTAAGACACACAAGTGATCAAGTCGTAACGTAAAGCTCAAGCATTAAGTTATGTTTTTTCTTTATAACACAAATGTATAAGATAAATGGAATCGCGCCATTCAGATTCACTAACCTCTTGAATGCGCAGGTGGATATCCTCGTTTTCTCCTCGGTCTTTTATCGACTCTTCAAATAGTGACTCTAAATCCCTCCAAACATCTTTCACAACCTAAAGCTAACTTAATGAAGTCTTTACTTAATGTGTGTTTCAATAGGCCGAGTTTGATCACTAAACTTGACAACTAAGATTGACATACCAACACTTAGTGAGTTTCACCTAGACATGCTCTAACATTGAGATTGAATTAACCCTCCAAGCAACTCAGCTACAATTATGCTTCTATGTCTCTTGGTTCCCACATAAATCTAAGTACTTGATTCCCCTAGATGATGTCATTTACATGCTTAGGAGTTTTTCCACAGTTTTTCGTGAAGACTAGCGCTACCCTGCCTCTAATAGGACGCCTGGTTGTACTCGATTTGTCGTTCAACAAAGAATACTATATGTGATATCCTTTAGATTTAAAGTCAAGGTTAATGGAATCGATATACTAATTAGGGCTTGATGATCTAGCCTAACTAGTTTACCTCGTAACGGGTAACAAACTTGATACAATACCTAATTCGTCAATTGCATTATGGAGCTTCTAGGACTTATAACACCGAGTGCAGCTGTACGAAGATTCTATTAAAATCTTTGGTATTTTAATGATTGATTGACCGCAACAATATAATCGACCTAAGATACATGAATATGATTATTAAATCCGACCTGTGCTTCACGATCCTCAAGTGAAGTGTTTCAATAGTCGTAGCCTAAAAAAAAAGGCTTCGAGATGACGACCAACCTTGATGCAAGGATACACAAGATGTGTAGAGGATTGAGTTCTATCTTCTAGAAGTCATCTATTTTTATTGATCATTAAGGGAGGCTCTGCTTGAAAGTTAAACAACCTTGAGTAGGGCTCAAGTAAGTTCTCGAACTTGAAAAGTCCACAAACTTATTTGGAGGTCCAACTCAATCTTCTTTAAACCGGTTGGCAAAATAGCCGAAGGTAGAGAGAATACTTGCCTTGATCTAAGTGAAGGATGTGGCAATGGCTTATCAAGTAAACCATGCAAATGGGTTTGCGAAAATACGTGAACGTGAAAGAATTTAAAAAGTGGACATGAGTTCCGAAAGTCCTTATATGAACGCGTTCATAATAGGTAAAACCTTAAAAGAAAGTTTTTATTTCGGCTGAACGTGAAAGCATTCATGCTGTGACAGTTAGAGTTTAGAAATTTCCGAAACTCGTTATGAACGCTTTCATGTCTGACATGCCAGAGTTCATGAATTTTCCTACAACACAAGGTTGTTTGGTACTAATTCCAAAAACAAACTCTATATCCACTTAATTCTTATGGATTGGACACTATGGAAAAACCTATGTGCCAAGAGAACTAGTCTTTGAATTTTCAAGATCAATATATACAAAATCATCGACTATTAAATTGATAGAGTTGGTAAACCCGAAACCAAGGAAAACCTTTCTAACCTTTTGAAGAGAGGACAATAAATATCAAGTATGTAAGCTCTGGTCTTCAATCTTCAAATGGTCTTCGTCTCGAATACTTAAATTATCCTAGTATGAAATGATATTGTAGACTAAATCAAGGATTATATTTTGACATTTAAACTTGACAACTGACTTTACATACCAACGCCAGTGGGTTAATCCGAGCAATGCTTTAACATTAGAGACTATTGATTTTAGCATTTATGGTGAGGTGTTGTCAAAAAAATAATGTTGAATATTTTGAAACAGTGAATCATATCAATAAATGTAATTTACTGCTAGAAGCGATGGTAGTTGTTACATCAGATAAAAAATGTGATGTCAGGTTTTTATTGGCAACTTGAAGAAACTGAATTTTTGATTGCTTTAATTATTACCGAAGAAATTGTTAGGGGTATGGAAGTTGGCGCGCGAAATATTAGGTGAGGCGTATAATTCAAGTCAATACTTATATATATATATTAAACAAAGGAGAATACTTTGTGCTCACATGTCACCTCCACACATGCAAATATAGAGTGCCACGTGGAGCCCATACTTGGAAGAATTTCTTTAGAATAAACAAGGGGTGGGACTTGGGTTGGGTCAACCCACCCAATCCGTGCCCAACCCGAATACTGGGCGGGTTGGGTTAGGTATTCCAAAAAATTTGGTAACTATGGGCATATATTTTACCAACCCGAACTAACTTGGGCAAGCACGGGTTCACATATCTCTAACCCAAGCAACCCGAAAAACCCACGGAGCTATAAAATAATTTATATAATTATTTTTATTAGTGGTATTATTATTATTATTATTAGTTTAATTTTTTATATTATTTTTTAATCTAAGAAAGAAAATTTATATTATATTATTGCATTAATAAGAATATCAAATTCTTTGAAATTTTAGTACAAATGAAGTAAGTAAATCTAATTGTTACATAGATTTGTCATAAAATATTGATTTCAAATACGCATCATGGGCCAACCCAAGGAACCCGAGGAACCCAAGATACAAGTTGGGCGGGTTGTGGGCACACCTTCATGGGTTCCATGGGTTCCATGGGCAACCTGGGCAAATAATTTTTAATACGGTCATGGCTCGGCCAAACCCTCCAACCCGCCCAACCAACCCAAGTCTCACCCTTAGAATAAACTTTGAAAACCTTTGGAGGATATAGACACATCTTTCACAAGAGGGTTGTGTACACAAAATATCATGTTGTTAACTAACACATCTAGTTGCTAAGGGAATAATTGGGAAATTAACAAGGTAGGCAGCCAATGACTCTTTTACAAACTAAGTTTCACTTGCAAACTGCAAATCAAAGCTATTAGTCACTACAATACAAGTTTGAGTAACATGTGGCGATATTTTTAGGTTTTTGTTTAGTTGGAGTTTATTAAATTCAATGGATGAATATCAACTAAATGAATGTGTTTTGAGACATGGTCAATTATCAATGTTGATGCGAACAACTGTTTTGCAGAATTATGAATTTTTCACACGAAGTTTTACCAAAAATAAACAAACACAAAAGTCGGCATACAATATATTGAACTTCTTAAAACTGCAAAATAGCTTTCTGATTTCATCTATCGCTTATAGAGTACAGTACACTTCCAAGAATAGTTGCATTTGCCGAAAGAGTTTTTCAAAATCAAAGATGTTGAAAAGCTACTTCCGTACAAAAATATTAATATTTAGCTTTGATGCCAACTGAGCATGGTTTTCTTGATAACGTTGAATTGATTCTCTAATAAGTGATATTGCAGCATGAAACACAATGTAGTTGTTGGAAATACCATACAACACACCAAGTAACTAGAACACAAGTAATGGAAGATGATGTGGATAATAATCTCTCTCTTATTGATATGAATGGTTTCAGATCCCCCCTCTAAGGGTAGAGTTTACAGGGATCACTGAGGACAACCCCTCAGTGATCCGATAGTACTTAGCTAAACAATATGTGTACACACTGTCAGTTACATGTCCCTCCTTCCGCTGTGCGGATAGGAACACTACGCCACGGGGCCCGGTTTACAACAGATATAGACGTTGCGCCGAATTAAAGCAAAGTCTATAAGCGTTGCGAATACGACGTTACAAATTTTTGGAAACGTCTAATAACGTTGCTTCTTCCGTTGCGCTTTTTAGTTAAAGCAACGTAAGATAACGTTGCAGAATTTATTTAGAGCAACGTTTTGCGTAATTAAGGCAACGCTTTTTAAAGTTGCAGAATATATAATTAAAATTAAAAAAATAAATATATTGTATTACAAAAAATACCAAATATTGTGTTAACAAAAATACCAAAATATTGTTTTTAAAAATACCAATTAAAAAAAATACATATATTAATTAAAAAAAATACTCCCTCCGTTCCAATTTAGTTGATGGGTTTGGTTTTTAGACACT
>JAJJMA010317653.1:0-14780 GCA_023529015.1 Papaver nudicaule
TGATGTAAGGCAAACAAACCCGTGCGTAGCACGGGTGACAAACTAGTATAATTGAAACGGAGGGAGTATTAAACTAGAAGTAGCAGTTATTTATGTCTCCTTGAAACGATCTCGTACTTTGCATACTATCTTCATCGATAGACGTGCACTTGCGGTAACACACATTTTTAAAACCATCACCGGTCATTCAAATCATCTCAAGATCTAATAAAGTGATTCCTAGCTTTGATTTGGTGCTTCTCTTTTGTATTGATGCAAGTTACTCCTAGCCTGAGATCTTGCCACATATATAGTGGTAATTATTGCTATTACAAGTTGAACCTAACTGGATGCCCCGTTTTGATGTTAAAAGGAACATAAAAAGGATTGATTATATATCGGCCAAAACACTCGGGTAAAATACTTGTGGAGCACCCAAAATGCGTGAGAAAAGTGAATCATAAACAACTTGCACCCAAATTTTACCCATGACTAAAATACAAGCCAAGAAAAACTCATGCATCAGACGTGTTTTTTTTTTTTTGATTTAACATGATTAGGCTATATTTAAGGATATAACATCGAGGGAAACTGCAGAGAGTGCAAATCTAACACAGCAGATTAATGGATTGGAAACAAACATTGTATAATGAAATCGAAAATGATCCTAATTCTTTAACGAGCCAACAAGGAAGTGAAAGCAAGCCAAAGGGAGGACACAAGATTTAGCAAATTCACAGGATTAACCAACCAACCAGAGGAGGCAAGAAGCATATAGAAACCAACAAACCAGAAACAAATTGACTGGAAACAGAAACTGAAAGCTCCTAGATAGATAATCAAGGCAGAAACCCAGCAGAAGAAAGAATACATCTCTCGTGAGAAACCAAGCAAAGGAAAGAAACGCCCTCCAACGATTAACTGGAACAGCTATGAGATCTTCGTGTGCTTCATTATCTGAATCAGTAGGCAGCTTTGAATCAAAAACGCTAGCAGGATCAGGAACCCCATGGATGAAGTTCTACTCCATTATCTTTCTGCCAGAAAAGTTTTCTGGGAGAGAGAAGCCCTCGTTTTCTCCTGATTTTGTTCTTAAAAAAGATTACAATGTTGAGACAAAGTCAGGTGCATCCTTTCTCGGCCCATCAAGAGTTCGGTACAAGTACATGTTCTCAACTAGTTTATCATTTGTGATTTCCTCCATCCTATCCTTCTCATTTATAACTTCAACATTAAGCATCTTCATCTTGTCTGCTAGCATCTTGCAACCTTGGAGAGTTATATTGCAGGAGGACATGCATAGAGATCTCATTGTTTCATACTTTCCCATGCCTGCCAGAAGTGCTGAATCCCCAAAGGGAGAATCCCTGATTTCTAGCTTAGAAAGTTTCATGCACCCATTTAGCACATATGCCATCCCCTTGTCACTTTCCCCCGCAGATGCAACAGAGAGCATCTCAAGATTCTTTCCATACATTCCAATATACAAGAAGACCTGATCAGTAAGAAGTCCAGAGAGAGACAACCTTTTGAGGTTCTTACATGCTTGTACGATTGCCCCAATTCCTTCATCCAGAGGCTGAGAAGTCACATGACCCGGTTCATTTGGCTCGAGGATACACAACCTAAAGTGGGTAAAATTAGAGTTGTTCTTTGCAACAGTAATGAGAGCAGCATTTGTCATCTGCCGGCAGAAGAAAAGGAAGTAGTGGAGATTAGAGCAGCCGCGTGGGACATCAATCAAGCCCTTCTCTGTAACCCCAATGGGCTCCATATCTAAGGGATCGAGCTCCTCTGGGAAGACACGGAGCTCCTCAAGCAAGGGACACCTTGAACCTATAACCTCCAGACCTTTGTCTTCAATCGAGTCTAAAACCTGTACAAGTATTTGAATGGAGTTAAAGGACGCTTTCACCCTATTATATGAGTACACAAATATAGACTTTGTGATATCGTAGCCTATCTGTATGACTCCGCTAGAGTAATTTTAAAAGCACTTTTATAACGAAAAATACAAACCATGACTGAAGAACAAGCTCCTTACCCAGAGTCGTCGAAGATTAGGGCAACTTATGAGCAGGTAAAAGAGTGATGTACTTCGCACGTATGCCTCTCTCAAATTCAAGTAAGTTAGATTGGTACAGCCAGGAAATACGAATGGGAGGTGTAGAGGGCTAACATCCCACAGACCAGAGAGCGTGTTTAGTTTCTTGCAGTTGCTAAATGCAATTTCAAGTTCCTCATACTGCTGAGGAGCAAGCTCTTGCGAGAACGAGCCAACCCCAAGTTCAGTAAGTCCGGAACCAGAGCGAGAAGCCTCAGTAGTTGTTCCAAGGTTACACCTTTATTAACCTTTAAGACTCTCAGTGCTTTGCACCTCGCCACTAGCCCCTCTAGAGCATCAAAATTAACTTCATCAAGACTTGCAAAATTGAGTACTTCTAGGGATGTGAAGCTTTCAGGAAAACAGCTTAGCCACGTGCCATCAGCATCATCAACGTCGGGATTCTCTTGAATATCAAGCTCAATCAAGTTTCTGAAAGTCAGAGAAATGAGATAAACGATATATTAGTCATAAAATCTATATGTGATACTACAGGATTTTCAAATATAAGCTGAACTGAACATAGAAATTGAAGACTCAATTTTGCAAAAGATCAAAGCAAAAACATAGGAGATTATCCCGGACAGATCACTAGAATTAATTCTTTAAGGGAAATGAATTTTCTAGAAGTATATTGTGGAGTAAAAGATAGAGCATCTAATTAGCTGTTAAGTGTCTACATTTGTGCAAGAACAATTGCAATGTGCCCATAATAGCAGAGGCAGAGGGTTGAAAAAGCATAAATCATAGTGTCAAACCCAGTATAAAACGATTATACTTGTTTCCATGTTATAGATGGTAGCTAGTTTTGTTTTGGTACAGGATGCGCCCAAAAGGCTCCAATAGCTTCCACTCACTAGATTCTCAGGCTGTAAAGGTTTTCAGAAATAAAAAGGGTTCAAAAACAAAGTATACAATGATGAGATATAAAGCAATGCTGGTAGGTTATCTTCAAACATTTCAAAATCAACCAAAAGGTTATTATTTATACATGTGTGGGCAATAACCTTTCAGATGTACTGTAGAGGTGATAAATTTGAGCAGAATAAGGCCACTATTCCCTAATGATTGTCAGTAACTGGATCAAAAGTGAAGGGAATATGCTATTTGCAGAAATGGCCTAACCAGTCAACACAATCAGTTCAAGAGTAAAATGGTCTCAACCCTTAACTAGTCCCAACTTATCACAAGAGGCCCTGAGAGAAGGTTTTTAGAATCACTATACTGCTGCAGGTGAGACAGAAAGACGGAACCAATGCCACCATCAAACTTTTAACAATTCAAATTCCACCAAGGTTGGTCCTTTATAATAGCTCTTTAAGTTACCAGTATCATTCCAAGTATAAAATAGGCATCTAGTTTCCATAAACTTCGCCATCAATATAACTATCTTGGAAAGTAAGAATCGCCAACCATTCTGTCTATCAACATCTACAAAAGGAGTAATTTGTCTTTATCTCACAAACTGTAGACTAATTTGTACATAAAAAGCAGTGAGTTTTCGTACCACAGAACATGGGATCATTTGACGAGACATTATCAAGCAACCCAAGTCCTATTATAGTCAAACCTCGCCTCCAGTGAGAACATTTAGGAGTGGACTAGACACATAAGAATTTTTAAAACAAACTAAGAAACTGATAACATGGTGCTGGTGACAATGGAATTTTCCATTAACAAGAAGAAAATGAAATGAACCGTTACTAGGGAAAGGAGTTGAGCTGCGGTATTAAATACCCAACCGAAAAACAGAAACAACAGAAAACGGATAAGAGAAAGTAGAACACGTGTGACACACACGTTTACAATAACACGTGCATCTCGCACAGACTTAATAAAGCTATCACATGACACTCACATGACTCCTTATCCTTCACTGCTGTTTAGGCTTAACCTTCACTGCTTCATGCTGTATGCCATTAGAAACAAGCTGCAACATGAACCTAATCCGACATTAGAGATGCTTACAAGATTAAAATTTCAATATAGAAAAGAGTATAAAGGAGCTTACTTGCAATGAGTAGCAATGGCAGCTAACCCATGAGTACTGAATCCATCACATCTTTGTAAAGAGAGAGCTTTAAAATGTGGAAAATATTGAGCTAGAAACTTTAAACTTTCATCAGTTACTGTCATTCTCTTTATCCTGAGCTCTTCAAGTGAGATAAGCTGCTGCCAAATCAACTAACCATGAACCGATATCAGCACCCCAATCAAGGGGAACAAGCCCGAAATCTGAGAATCTTGGCCTTCCTTTAATTGTTACACTTTTAATGTTTATAAATCTCCTGATTAATATTTCAGGTGAAACTGAATAACAATTTTCAATGTATACATGTGTTCTACTCCATCTGTCTGCACTATACCAATCTTTGCAAACCAAAGAAACAGAACTTCTATCTTTGTGTGATTTCACAAATACAAGAACACGCTCTAAAACCTCATCAGGAAATGAAGATGCCACCCTATTCTTCTCTTCTTCCTCTGGAGGACAATTCATTTTCCTCTTTGAAGATACCACCGTATTCTTCTCTTCTTGAAACCGTCTGAATAATGGGCTTCGGCTTTTGATAAGTGTACGTGTAGCCTCCTCACCGCTGACACAAGCATCAGCATGTGAAACGCTAGCCATACTTGCATGTTCATTGAGAGGAACGACCTGCTTCCGCTTTTGATAAGTGTACTTGAGGCCTCTTGATGTTGAGCTATCATCTTCGGCAGATGGTCTTTCATGCATGCATGTTAATTGTCCTGGGAGAATTCTAGCATGTGAGTTTCAAAATGTAAACTAAAGCTAAGTTCTTTTCGTCCATGCATTAAATGGAGCTTATTGTATACGAGTTATAAAGTAACACCTTCAACTTACATTTAAAGCTGTTACGCATAATAGCAAAAAGTATTTTGAACAGAAGACCTGAGAATGATCAAGCAGTGATGACAAAACCAATTGCTAGTCATAAAGTTTGGAAAATAGTGGGACAATGTAACCACTAAAGAAGGTTATTGTTAATCGAGGCTATTCAAACAGGCATAGGTCAAGCAAGCATTGAACATCAAAGCCATAACCAGTGAATACTGAATATTGTACCGGACATTCAAACTTTACCAAATCAAAAATGTTTTTATCTCCAAACATAGGTTCATACTGGTTCTAATAAGCAAAAAAACAGTCGATAAATAAGTGTGATATGTAAGCGTTTTGCTCACAAGTATAGTTTCACATGCACATGTTAGAAACTTAATAATTTTATATTTTTTTTCTTTCAATAACCATATTGATAACCATCTTGACGATTTTAGGAAATTTTCGTTGTACTAGTATATTTGCTGCCAAGAATTTATTTAGACTTGGTATTAAAAACACAATATAATAAGTGATATAATGATTCTTCTTTCTTCCAATAAATAGAAGAACTTTGATAGAAACTGCACGCTATGCACTAATAGTCTAATACTGCTACAAAGTATCTTATCCATAAATGCGCTTTTGTGTGAACTTTTTTAATGTTACACGGCTCACAAGAGCAGTTTAAGTCATGACGGCCAAATATCTATTAATGTTAAAAGTACATGATAGGAATCTAAAAAACTAAAGCTACAATTCTTAAGATAAACACATGTTATACAATATAATAATGCAGGACAAAAGTGAAGCTAGAAAATAAAGTCAAACCTCTTCCATCCGCAGCAAGTACCGAAGCATCAGAACCAGGTAGAAGTCCAGATGTAGTATTCTCCGGTGTTGAGAATATCAAATGCGGATGTTCATGCAATTGTTCTTCTATAAATGGGACCTCGCTGCTCTCAGCGACAGGCTCTTTTAGCCCTTCAACTGAGTCGGAAACCCCTTGATCTTTGTCAGACTGATTCATATCATCTAAAAACATGGAGGAAAAAGAAAAAGAAACGTTTCAGTTTCTAGCAATAAAATAGTGATCGTGCAAAATTTGAATGCAATTACAGCAAGCATAAATTGATGGCACCTTATTCAGAATATATACTGCAAGCAGTACACAAGGAATTCAAGACTGGAACATACATAATAGAACCGTACACATTCAAATTGCTCATGATTTTGACATCCAGACACCTTTTTGTATCAAAACAAAAACTACAGGAACTTATGAATCGCATGCATTGTCAACCTAACGGAATCATAAGAAACATTATGTATTAGTAGAAAATCTTACTTGTTTGATCGGAATTGAAATTTCTACTGAAGAACGGAGATTATTTGAGAATTGGATTCCTTGTGTTCTCGACTGTGTGTAGGTCTGAGGAAAATTATGTTAGGGTTTGTTTTGTTTTTTCATTTGGAGTGGTTATTAACTGGACTTTAACGAGAGAAAGAGAGGGTAAATTTTGGATGACGAACATACCATTTTGTATTTACTGAAATGAATTACTTTCAATACCACGTTATTGTATGGGTTAGTCTAATTTTGAATAAGGGGTATTTTTGTCTTGATGAATCACAGCTTAGTTTTACTGTACCAGTGACTATGTTTCCAAACACACATAGAAAGTTGTCGGTAATCGTGTCAGACACGCCACATCATGTTTGCCAAGAAATTTGGCAATGAATACTTTGCTAACACTGGCTAGACACGTTATAAATTATTTATATTGGCTCGAAAAATCAAAATAATCTAAATGTAATGCTAATTTTTTTCTCTTTTAATCAAATTCGAGCATTCTTTTATAAATTATTGTTATAAATTATTTTATATAATTAATTTTATTTATAGTCAAGTATTAAAAAAATAAGCATAATTATTTTGTTGAGTAGATTATTGTAAAATCTCATTTTAACAGTGTAAATAATACATATACAACGTGCTCCCGTAACGGTGTTGTAGTGTCTCGTGTCCATATTCGTGCAATATAAATACTAGTTGACTCGTACATCCGGGGACCGTTCTGATGTTTATTCACTAAATAAGCACCTTATCTTTTATTTTATTTTACCTTCGTTACAATTATATAGGCGGAGAAACCAAATCTCTTAGATTAAGAAAATTATATTGGATTCATAATTTTTCAAGTTTTTGCCTGTTTTAACCTTAGTTTTATTCTTAACAAACTACATATGTATCATAAGAAGGGTTTGTGTGGAGAAATTTGTTAGAGCATTGCTCGGTCAAACCTACTAGTGTTGGTATGTCAAGCTAGTTGTCAGTTTTAAATGTCAAACCACAATTCTTGATTTAGCCTACTAGAGTTTAGATTTCGGAATGGGGATATAGACTAAGTAGTTGAGACCTTGAAGACGAAGATGAAGCTTATCACGAAGACGTCATATATCGTTCATCGGCAAAAGATTAATAGGAGTTGTGACGTTATATGGAATTTCTCGTATTCTATCTTTCGAAATAGTCGGCTACTTTAGTAGTAACTATAGCATATTGAGATGATGTATTCTTGTATATATAACCATGAGTTATGTTGGTATGTTTTCCAAGTATATTAAGTTTACAAGATACATGAGATAGATTCAATACACTTTCCATTACAATGGTTTGCTTGCAAATCAATGTAGGAGAATGGTAATCTAAGAAGTATACTCTAGAGCAGAGTCATGGATTATAGCTCAGGATGTAACCATGTCTAAGTACAAAAATTGGCTCAGCCCAAGTACTTCGAGCGGATCCAGTTAAAACCCTAATTTGGCATTAGGCGGTTCGCGAACCTGTTTGCGTACAAGAGCTCCGGTTTTTTCTCCTTAGTTCCAAAGAGTTGAGTTTGTACACGTACATGTACGTGAACAACAGGCTCCGACTTTTTAACCTGAATTCCAAGTTCAAGAGGTTCGCGAACATCTTGATGATTATCTTCGAGATAATTGCGCGGGTTTAACAGATAACTCCTTATTTTTTTCGATAGACTTGATCTTTTAACGTGAATATCTTTTGTGGTCTATCAAACGAATCTCAATGGTTCAATAAGATTTCAGTTGTTCACATCTCTATTGGAACCCTATCTTGAAGCATCTTACGAGCTAACAAACTGCTTGGCAGATAAATGTTAAAAGGTTTCCAAGTGTGATTAAACTGTGATACTTTGTGTGCAAGTAAAGTAACGTGATTGTTTACACGGCCACTATCTAACTTGTAGCACAAGGAATCTATTACTTTATTTCTAAGCAACCTATCTTATTGAATGTTATAAATTGAGGACTCTAGAACGAAAACCACAAGCATCAAGCAAACGTAAAATTTTTGTGGAATTATGCGTAAACTCTATACACTTTGGTGTAGGCTTGTTGTGGTAGTCATCCTCTATTAGGTAGCAGTTCCTCCATGGGATTTACCTAACGACTATAAAGACTTCTCGTGAGAGTTGGGAAGCACAGGTAGGCGATAACATACCTTCGCACTAATTATAAGAGTAACATGTAACCTTGGTAGCCTCAGCTTGTTCTTATCTATTCTATGGTCCTTCTCTTATGCAATAAGACCATTCAAGAACACTTACGCAAGAACATGGTTTAAAAAAGCAACATACGGATGCATGTTCGTGTTGTAAGACCTAGTTAGCTCATATTATGTAAGTTTCTTAAGTGACTATTTTCACAGTTGAGGTAGAGACAAGTTAGGCATGGTTTACTTGATTTACATGCCAGCCCTACCTTATAAGTAAATTTCTATATAAACTTGATCATATCAAGTCACTTTTATGTGTTAAACTGTGGAGGGCAATTCGAAACACACACAAGATAATAGAGGTTGCAAAGCCGAAGTTATCTTAAGCCTTTAACAGCGGTTAAAGCAACTTCTAGGCATATACAGGACGTCAGCTAGTATAATTAGGGGAATCAAGTCTGTAGGGTCCTGCGAGATCCAAGAGACATAAGGAGTGCGACAGTAGCTGATCCGCTTGGAGGGTGGATTCAGTATCTTCTACATCCCAGACCGAAGTTTGATAGTAGGCTAGTATTTGTAGCCAGCTTAATATTATACGGTGTTCAAGCTGGACGAGGTCCCTAGGTTTTTCTGCTAGATAACGGTTTTCTCGTTAACAAAACTTCCGGTATTGTGTGCTTTACTTTCCGTATTATATCTCTAATTATATAATTAAAGCAACTCCTAGGCCTGTAAAGGACGTCAGATAGGGGAATCAAGTGTGTGACGATCTGTGGGGTATCTAGAGACGTAAGAAGTGTGACAGTAGCCAATTCGCTTGGAGGGTTGGAGTTGGTCTCTGCTACATCCCAGACCGAAGTCTTATAGTAGGCTAGTGTTTGTAGAAAGTTTGTACTGTGTGGTGTTCAATTTGGACGAGGTCCCGAGGTTTTTCTACAGGTTGCAGTTTCCTCGTTAAAAAAATCTATGGTGTCTTGTGTGCTTTACTTTCCGCATTATATTATCTGATTATATAATTAAAGCAAACACAAGAAGTACGTTATTCATAACTGTCGAGTTGGTCCATACTCCATCCAGGGGATTTACCACGACTTGTCTTGCGTTGGACCAATCACTTGTGATCCTACTCCGGTTATCAAATTTGGATATTAATTTTTGAGATCGTCCATATCTTACCATAAGACTCACGAGCCCAAACGAAAAGTTGGTAGTATTTCGGTACCCCTGCTTTTTCAATGAACATGTGCATTCACGTGAGGCAATTACATTCGATATTGCGGCAATGTTCTATTGCTTAGTAGAATTCGAATATGGTCCATTCCTTCCACCTAGATGATTCCGTTCTTATCTTCTTGGAATCTAGGACAAGTTAATGGCAACATTTCAAAGATGTGTTGTCATAATGTTAATTTGGAATAAGTACTTGAGCATTGACGTTTTATGTCAGTTTTTCTCAATAACCGAATGTTAAATGGAATTGGTTTAACGAAATATTCCAATTAGGACTCAAGTAATTAAATGCGCAATAAATGAGAATGTTGTAATTTCGTCATTTTAACATTTTAAGTCAAGGGAATTAATGTCCGCATTGAATGCCATTAAATGCATAATTGAATGCTCATGTTATTCTCATTTAATGTTTCAGAATATTCTTTTGACAGAATATGCCTTGGTCGAAACACTATAAATAAGAGTCGAATTTTCTCCTTCAAGATTTGTCCTTCTAACATTTCATTTTGTTAGAACACCAACTTAGGGTTCTTCGAGTTTATCTCGTTGTTGACAAAGTTGAGATTTGAAAGGCTTCCAACTTGACTAAGACTAAGAGCTATCATATTGATAGAACTCTGACCATTTCCATATCTACATAGATCACCTTGTTTATTCCAGGACTGGTCTTCTGATATCAGTGTAACTCAAGGTTGTGTTGTAGCAATTCTGGACTAGACATCTATCGACCTGGATTTGTAAGCGAAACGTTGTTTTAGTGTGCCATAACAGATAGACTCTAGCGGAATCGAATCAAGTTGTTTATTTGGATTTGTTATTATTGCCTAGTTTCTTGATTATTCCTCAAGAACACATTTGCATCCATAAAGACTTGATTTGGATCTGGGATAAGAACAATGAGTTTATTGATTAATATCATAAACTCACTGTTCATATAAATCAGTTTATTAATAGAAACTGAAGAACCTTGATTTGGTATTAAAATAACTATTATTGATAACTTTATACTTTGGCTGAATACCATTTATCGAATCTACGGATTTGTTCCTTGTTGTATTGATCTACTGTCTCAGAAGGAAATATAGTTGTCTAATTGGAGGTCGGGTAGTGATAGTTTTCACGAAGGACTGTGGAGAAAATCTTAGATTGGTGGCTAAGGGATTACATGTGCGGAATCACTTTGTGATTGGAGACACAGGGATACTGAGGGGAAGCATTGTGATTGGGATCAGTGTTTATCCATCGTGACTGAAGTCTAATAGTAGGCGTGTATAGGTGTATTAATTCTTAAGAGTATTCATTTGGTGTGGACGAGGTCCCGGGGTTTTTCTGATGGATTGTAGTTTCCTCATTAACAAAATCTTGTGTATTGATTTACTTTTTCTGCAGTATAACTGTTTTACATTTATATTAAGTAAATCATATTGTATGTTAACAAACAAGCCTTTTTGTATCTCTTCTTGATTCTCACTTGTGTAAATTAATCAGTCCAAAAAGAGACTTTAAATCAACCTTAATTCCGCAAAGGTTGTCAAAAGGTAGTCATATAGGTTGTTGGACGAAAAGAATTGGTGATGTACTCGGTACCCTCGTCTTTTCACTCCGACTGTTCAGCCTGAATTCCAAGTTCAAGAGGTTCGCGAACCTCTTGATGATTATCTTCGTGATAATTACGCGGGTTTAACAGATAACTCTGTATCTCCCAGATAGACTTCATCTTTTAACGTGAATGTCTTTTGCGGTCTATCTAACGAATCTCAATGGTTCAATAAGATTTCAGTTGTTCATATCTCTATTGGAACCCTATCTTGAAGCAGTTTAAGAGTTAACAAACTGCTTGGCAGATAAACATTAAAAGGGTTACAAGTGTGATTAAACTGTGATATTTTGTGTGCAAGTAAACGTTTACACGGTCACTAGCTAACTTGTAGCACAAGGATCTATTGCTTTATTCCTAAACAACCTATCTTATTGAATGCTATGAATAGAGGACCCTAGAACGAAAACCACAATCATCAAGCAAACGTAAAAAAATTTTGTGTAATTTTGCGTAAACTCTTTACACTTATGTATAGGATTGTTGTGGTAGTGATCTTTTATTAGGTAGCAGTTCCTCTGTGGGATTTACCTAACGACTATAAAGACTTATCGTATGAGTTGGGAAGCACAGGTAGGCGATAACATACCTTTGTAGTAATTATCATAGTAACATGTAACCTTGGTAGACTCAGCCTTTTCTTGTCGATTCTATGGTTCTTCTCTACTGCAATAAGGTCATTCAAGAATAGTTACGCGACAACAGGGTTTAAAAAAGCAATGTACGGCTGCACATTCGTGTTGTAAGACCTAATTAGCTCTGATTGTATAAGTTTCTTAAGTAATTCTTTTCACAGTTGAGGTAGAGATAAGTTAGGCATTATTTACTGGATTTACATGCCAACCCTAACTTGTAACTATATTTCCGTATACCCTTGATCGTATCTAAAGGAAGTCACTGTCGTGTGTTAAACTGTAGAGGACAGTTCGAAACACACAAAAGATAATAGAGGTTGCAAAGACAAAGTTATCTCAAGCCTTTAACAGCGGTTAAAGCAACTCTTAGGCCAGTAAAGGACGTCAACTAGGGGAATCAAGAGCATAGGATCTTGCGAAATCCAAGAGATGTAAGGAGTGCGACAGTAGGTGATTCGCTTTGAGGGTGGAATCGGTCACTTCTACATCCCAGACCGAAATCTGATAGTAGGCTAGTGTTTGTAGATAGCTTAATATTGTACGGTGTTCAAATTGGACGAGGTACATGGGTTTTTCTATTAGACAGCGGTTTCCTCGTTAGCAAAACTTCTGGTGTCTTAGCAAGTAAATATTGTAAGTGGTGGTGTTATACGTTCCAAAACGTGCTTATTTTTTGTTGCAATATATTGCTTTGGAAGAGGAACATATCCTCAAAATATTATAGCTTCAAATACGTAAGTATATATTGATTGTTAGGTTGTTTTTTTCATATAGTTTACAAACTGAAAAAAGTTGGGTGTTGTATTTTTGTACCCCCACCCACCACCACCCCGTCTTTTAAAAACGGGCAAACACCCATGTCTGTGATTCAAGCATTCGTGAATATAGAGAAGAACTCAAATTCTTGTAACGTACCACCAATTTTCCATGGCACTGATTATTTACGGTGGAGAACCGTTATGGAGTCGTTTCTGCAAGTCGGAGATTTCAAAGTTTTGGGTCTATATAATATATATAAGGCTATATGTGTCCTACCATCGTTTAAGATGGCATAACTAAGGCAAAGGAAATTAATGCCTAAGATGCCAATAAGATTCTTGAAGCTAAATGAAACTAATGATATCATTCATGTCGTAACTCCAGATTTATTTCATCATGTAACTACATGTGAAACCTCAAAAGAGGCTCGGGATAGATTAGAGTAGTTTTTGAAGAAAATATTGCAAAGAAGGATATTAGGCTTCAAAAACTAATGTTTGATTGGAAAACCTTTGTATATTTGTCGATGATAGGTCTAAAGTATTCAACCACAAACTAATAGTGAATGCCTCACACACGATATGAAAATTTATTCCAGAAAATCGTGTGTAAAATTCTAAGGTCTTTACCATCAAGATACGAGTCAAAGAAACATGTGATTTAAGAAGAACACTTTTTAAACTCTAAGAATAAGTGTTCTTGTAGGTAAGCTAAAGATCTTTGATTATGATTAAAAGCATGTAACATATCAATTGCCTTCGAAGCAATCAGTACCTATTCTGACAAAACCAACACTTCTTGGGTTGATAAGTGTGATGATCACTATGGAAAAAAAATAATTTGGACTTTATTATTTACTTGATCATATAAAATGTCAGAAATCTCTTAAGAAAAGAGATAAGTATTGCCCTTAAGTCCGTGGGAGATACTAGTATAAATTTAGTATATCACAAACTGAGGATTGTTGTGAGAATAATACTCTACGACTATTCGAAAAACTCTTGAGAAACATGAGAAAAAGATTTTCTAGGCATACACATATTTCCCTCGTAAGTCACTTAATTGTGTTAATGATGATGTTCAATGCTTAAAGTGCCTTGGTTCGGGCATTATATATCTCCTGATTTCCCTAGCAGAGACTCAAAGAAGAATCCAACATACACAACAACTCTTGATGGTATGGCAGATGATTTTTTCTATCAACAGTGTAAGACAAACAATGTTGCCTATGCTAATGGATACTCTCATCAGGTCTCAGATTCTGATTGCTTATGTTAGAAAAAGAATGAAAAGAGAAAAAAATGCTTCGGATTTGAAAATTTGTATTGTGGGTGGGCAGAAGAAAATGATGGAAAATAATATGACTGAGTGAATCACTTTGTGCCACGTCGAGGAATAACATTATTTTTTAGTCGGGCTACACGCCTACACCAACCTTTGGGAGCCCTTGAAATCTCATGAAACTTTTAGTAAGACACCTAGTTTTATCTAGGTTGTGAATATTATCGATCAGAATTAGTGGATTTTATGTCAACTCATTATTAGTTGAGATTATTTATGGAGTTTTCAACATTTACTAATTCATGATGTTCATATTTTTAGATCAAACTACGCCTTATTTTTTGAAAAGTAAAACTGATATTAATAAAATAAAAGGTACAAAGTTAACTTCTATCAAACTGAAGTAGGCTCCTAATTATATGAGGAGGAGAGTTACACCAAATTTCTATCAAGCGGAAGTAAACTCTAATGTGTTCCATGTGTGACTAAACTGTGATACTTTGTGTGCAAGTAAAGTAACTGGATCGTTTACACGGTCACTAGATAGCTTGTAACACAAGGAATCTATTGTTTTATTCCTAAGCAACCTATGAGTGCTATAAATATAGGACTCCAGAACGAAAACCACAAGCATCAAGAAAACGTAAAATATCTTTGTGGAATTCTAAGTAAACTCTTTACATTTCAGTGTATGCTTGTTGTGGAAGTCGTCCTCTATTAGGTAGCAAGTCCTTCGTGGGATTTACCCAACGACTATAGAAGACTTCACTTGAGAGTTGCACCAGTGCAATAACATACCTTTTTGGTAATTATCAGAGTAACCTGTAACCTTG
>JAJJMA010317661.1:2649-13314 GCA_023529015.1 Papaver nudicaule
TAACGCAAGAAACTGATTCAAGGACGAGTTTGTATTAAAAAATTTCATCTAATTTACATATACTGCCTTAACTCTTAACATACACGCATAAGTATAAGTTACACATTGATACAAGAGACCAAACTGGAACTGTTTAGCTCAAAATCTATTGATACGGATGCAAATGCTAGCTAGTACCAGTCAATATTTGGTTCTGTTACCTCTAACCAACGAGGCTCTATCCAGCTACACCTTAAGTTTTCCTTCGAGTTACAATAATCTGCACGATCATCTTCACTCCCAAGAGAGTGATATGTACCTGAATCAAGAGAATAGAACAGAATACCTTCATTCTGCAACCTCGGAAAGTAGATTTTGTTCTCCATTTGACTAGTCGGAGCAACTGTTGCGATGCAAGATGTAATGCTTATAAACAGCGTATGTCGTCCTAAATGTTCAACTTCAATCCAAACCATTTCTGACATGTCCAACCTAAATATCCGAACCCATTTTCCATAATGGCCTAATAGCACAGCTAAGAGCTTCCCTTCAAGCTCTACCAGGTAACACTTATAGATAAAACCACAATTAGGAGGGGGTACCATGGCCAAAACTTCCCACTTCATGTCACTCTCTGATATCGTGAATACTCCTAAAGTTCCATTCAGATCCAAGCAATAAAAAGCTCCATTGTAAAAAATTGGACTGTTAAGACTCGGCTGGAAATCCATGTTTGTTGTTTTAGGTTGTAAATAAACATTATCAAAAAAATCATACGTCATCCACATTTTGTCTCCACGTTTAATGAAGGAGATGTATACTGAATCCACCATGTACTGTGAGTCCACATTACTGATGGCAAAAACAACGCAATCTGAAGAAGTCGGCAGAGACGAGAAAGTGATTCCTCGATACCTAATATCTTCCGGAATGTCTGGAAGTTTAATGACAGCTTTTATGAATGGATTGTAGAAGAACACATTATAGGGACCTTTTGACATGAGTAACCAACTGCCTTTCGAGGAGCGAATTGTTGAACCTTTTAACAATTCAGGGATACTCATGAGGTACTTCTCATCACTGTGCACTGGGTTGATGAAACAGTAGACCGAATCAATATCCTTGGCGAAAACCATCCATGGAGTCAAAACAGTGGGTTGTAAGCTCCTAGTAGAACAGAATCTTCTCCAATTCACTACAGGAAATAGCAATCGATAGTTTCTACAAACAGCACGTAAATGTATGTAATCCAGTGGGCTTAGATAACGTGATATGAACCACACTATGTCTTCGCTAAGTATATCATCCCAAGACCTTGATTCCTCAATCTCCTCATCAATGTTTATACTAGTTCTTTCCCTAATCACTGGCGATATTGTTAAGCTAGTTTTTTCTAAAACCTTAGTAGTGTTATCTCCATTACTGTTATTACCTGACATAAATTCGGTTCCAATTCGTCCATCCCTAGAAAAAAAAAAACAAAGAAAAACAGATTTGGCAAATTGAAAACTATGAAGGCTTAGAAATTGCATTTGCTTTACATACATGAAAGGAAGAAAGTGCGATTGACTAAATAAAATAAATAAGCTAACAAGTAGGTAGTGTTTCTTAAGTTACCCGAGTGCTGTAGGAATCATGAGCCAGGTTGGCGAGAACCATGGCTTCGGTAGATCTGGACATGGCAACGAAAGCATGCAAGTTTTATCTTCCAAGTCATACTTGTAGAAGCTCATCTCATCAGGTTGTGTAAAATTTAGTGTATATGTAAATGCTAGAAGCCTAGGACCAGTCCATATTTGGTTGTGTGGTCTCTGACCAGTTAGGTTCTATCCAGCTGCACATTAAGAGTTCTTTCGAGTTACAATAATCTGTTCCATGATTTTCACTCCCAAGAGAATGATATTTTCCAGAATCAAGAGAGTAATATAGAATTCCTTTGTTTTGCAACCTCGGAAAGTAGATTCTGTTCTCCATTTGACTAGTTGGAGCAGTTTTTGCGATACAAGACGTATTGCTGATAAACAGTGTATGCCGTCCTAAATGTGCAACTTCAACCCAAACCATTTCCGTCATGTCCAATCTAAATATCCGAACCCATTTTCCATAATGGCCTAAGAATAGAGCTAAGAGCTTTCCTTCAAACTCTACCAGGTAACTCTTATAGATAAAATCGCATTTAGGTGGGGGTACCATGGACATAACTTCCCACTTCCTGTCATTCTCAAATGTAAATACCCCTAAAGTTCCGTTCACATCCAAGCAATAAAAAGCTCCATTGTAGAAAATTGGACTGTTAAGACTCGGCACGAAATCCATGTTTGTTCTTTTGGGAGGTAGGTAAACATTAACAAAGTCATCATACGACCACATTTTGTCTCCACATTTAATGAAGGAGATAAATACTGAATCCCCCATGTCATGATCATCATCTGAGTCCACATCACTGATGGCAAAAACAGTGCAATCTGAAGAAGTCGGCAAGGACGAGAAAGAGATACCTCGGTACTGATAACCAGGATCATCTGGCAAGTCTGGAAGTTTGATGAGTGCTTGGGTGAATGGGTTGTAGAAGTAGACATTAGAATTACCTTTTGACAAGAGTAACCAACCCCCTTTAGAGAAGCGAATTGTTGAACCTTTTAACAATTCAGGGATGCTCATGAGGTAATTCTCATCATTATGCATCGGATTTAGGAAACTATAGACAGATTCATTATCCTTGGCGAAAACCATCCAAGGAGACAGCTGCACAGTGGGTTGTAAGCTCCTAGTAGAACAGAATCTTCTCCAACTCACTATAGGAAACATTGATCGATAGTTTCTACAAACAGCACGTAGATGTAAGCAATCCGAAGGATTAAGATAACTTGAAATGAACCACACTATATCGTCGCTAAGTATATCCGAAGGCCTTGTTTCCTCAATATACTCTTTCTCATCATCACTATTTATACTAGTTTTTGTCCTGACTGGCGATGCTGCTAAGCTAGTTTTTTCTATTGCCATAGTACTGTTACCTCCATCACTACCTGACACAGATTCTGTTCCTCTTCGCCTGTGGTCGTTTCTCCTATTAAATTAAGAAAAACATAAATTAAAAATAAACGAAAGTGTAAACTACTAGAACAAATAAATAAACTACTAGGTTTTTCAAGTAGGGAGAGTTTTTTTTTTAGTTTACCAGCGTGCTGCAATTGTAGGAATTATGAGCCAGTTGGGCGAGAACCATGGATTCGGTAGATCTGGACATGGCAGTGAAAGCATGACAGTTTTATCTTCTAAGTCATACATGTAGAAGCTCATCTCATCCGGTTGTGTAAAATACACACAACCATGCGTAAAACCCAGCTCCTTGGCCGAGCAACACAGTTGCGTATTTTCGGTTAGAAAGAAGACATGATCATCCAAACTTGTCACTTCCACCCAAGACATCGAACATAAATCCAACTTTGTTACCACCACATTGGTTATACAATAGTCATAAACACCTCTCGGAATGTAAAACTTTTGAATCATGAAGATTTCTTTAGAAGTCTCCACATAATATGTCATACTGTATAAAGTATCCCAGACTACCCCAATCCGTTCATATTTGGGGTTGTTGCTAATCTGAACTTTACTTGTAGAGAGGATTTTAGGCTCAGAACCATGTTGTATCTCTATCTCTAAATGTTCATCACCAAATCCCCATATATATAACTTACCATCAAAGTAAAACATGAATCCAAACCCATGCTCTCCTATATCGTATATGTTAGAAAAGTGATGGGTTGTCCATTCTTGGTCACCAGGACGACAAAACACGAGAATTTCCTTCCCTTTTTCTTTCTTTCTAGTAAAAAGTATAAATACCATGGAATTCTCAACCCCAACAGTGTTAGTTTGAGGTGGTGAAGACAATACACAGTCAGTCTCACAATATCCAGGTAATGTACGCCAGTAGAGATAAGAAGGTAACTCTATAGTCTCCAAGGACAATGGGTTCCACAGAAAACAATCTCCATAGTTCCATGGTGTGTAATCGAATTCATCATCATCACAAAGAACGATTGACCAACCTTGATGAGTATTCTTCTGATAAGAGGCTTTACCTTTCAACTCTGGTATGTATTTTCTACAGCTTGTATTATTTGGTTCGGAAATATTATAAAAAGCTTGATATTTCTGATCCTTTCCATATGGGATTACTAGCCATGGTGCTGCTTTTGGTGGTGGGGGAGATTTGCGTATACTTCGTTCATCTACGGATGCTAACTCTTTTTTCTCCATGGAGGCCGAAGACAAAAGTGGCCATGTGAGCGAAGTATTTATATGGAATTGTGATTATTTATGGCAGTTCCCTACTCCCACTATGACATGGAAGGAGTGGAATTGGAAACCAACCAGAAGTATTCTTTTTTCGATTAGGACACATGCCCAAGCTAGTCTGTCATTGTATTAATTTTCCAATTCATCTGCTTGTAGTACGTGCACGCATGCATGCTTACTAAATGATGAGGCTTGACATGGTTTTGCTTGCAAGTTGAAACTGAATCAACTCTGACGCCATGGCTTTGACAGATTAATTCTGATAGCAAGATTAAATGTCACTCACACCTCGGCGCTGAAAAATTAAGATATCGCAATCACAATATGTCTACAAAAATTAAAGCAAACTCATAAATAAACAAACATTACTTATGCATTCTAACACGTATACGACGTTGTGCTTAAATGAACGTGCACATTAGACTTATCCAGAATCATCTCGAAGCTTCTCCATTCTCCTCACTTATTCAAATGGGATTTTGCAGCTTTTCCTTCATTTTACAGCCGTAAAAAAAAAGAAATCAATTGGAGCTCACGATCTAGTATACCAAAAAGTTAATTAGCAGTATAATTGGATCCGGTTCATAGAGGGTTTCTAAACTCGTTCTTACTTTAATGAGTGAAATTGCGCATATCAAAGATCTAACAAAACAAAAACAAAAAAAAAAATCGAGAAAACCAGGCGGCCAACTCCAATGGCTGGCTGTAAGGCCTGGGGATGCGACAGCAACTGGATAATTTCGGCCGGTACCGCTGTGGCGCAGTCCTAACCTACCTAACTACCCCACAGCTCCTGTACAAGTAGTTGGTATCCGGAAGCCTTCCTTGCTGCTTAAAAACCAAATCAAAACTACTTATATACACGATGTGGGACTAAACAATTAAACCAAAAGCGCTTCTTCTGTGTAGGTAACTAGTTCGAAACTCCACAGATTCCATTTCTGGAAAAAATAAAATCCTTCTTTTCTTTTCTTTGCTTTAACTTGTTTCTCCTTATCTTGGTGGGAAATTCTTCTGGATTATGATGATCGAGATTGCAGTTCCAATGCATAGTCTCTGCTATTGCAATCGGGCCATTTATGTGTGTTTTACAGGCAGCCACTCTTTCTAGTTAAGTGATTCAATGGCTTCCAGCCTTCCAAGAAATTCTCAGCTCTTATCAACAATGATCAGATTTGTTTTGTTTGATGGCACTCTGATCAGTAATTCGCATAAAGAAAATTATTTCCTATAACCACAAATTTTCAGCAAACCCGTTGACCTTTTGATTACAAAAATCATCAGTTGCATTTAAATGCATCAATGTTGATCAAGTCACAATCAAGAAATTGACAAGTTAAAGATACTCAAAGAATCACAAAGCCCCGTGAGAATCAGAAATCCGAATACATCACATTGCTGCCATCTCTAGAAGGTATGATTTTGAAATTTGTGTAGGTAGTGGTGGTTCAGGTTCAGGTGGCGGGTGTTCAGGTTCAGGTAGGGACGTAGGGTTGGTGGGGTTCCAAAGGTGGTGGTAAGGGTTTCAAAATCCGAATAAATAAAAGTTACACTTTAATACAAGACGAAACTGAAACTGTTTAGCATAAGTAAGCTCAGAATCTATTGACAAGGATGCAAATGCTAGTACCAGTCAATATTTGGTACTTTTATCTCTAACCAGTTAGGCTCTATCCAGCTGCACCTTAAATTTTCCTTGGAGTTGCAATAATCTGCACCATAATGTTCACTCCCCAGAGATTGATATTTACCTGAATCAAGAGAGTAATATAGAATTCTGTTGTTCTGCAACCTAGGAAAGTAGATTTTGTTCTCCATTTGACTAGTCGGAGCAACTGTTGCGATACAAGATGTAATGCTTAGAAACAGCGTATGCCGTCCTAATTGTTCAACTTCAACCCAAACCATTTCCGACATGTCTAATCTGAATATCCGAACCCATTTTCCATAATGGCCTAATAGTACAGATAAGAGTTTTCCTTCAAGCTCTACCAAGTAACTCTTGTAGATAAAATCACAATTGGGAGGGGGTATCATGGCCAAAATTTCCCACTTGAGGTCATTCTCTAATATTGTGCCTACTCCTAAAGTTCCGTTCATATCCAAGCAATAAAAAGCTCCACCGTAGAAAATTGGACTGTTAAGACTCGGCTCGAAATCCATGTTTGTTCTTTTGGGTGGTAAATAAACATTAACAACGAACTCAGACGTCCACACTTTGTCTACACGTTTAATGTAGAAGATATATACTGAATCCCCCATGTCATGATCATCATCTGAGTCCACATTACTGATGGCAAAAACAGCACAATCTGAAGAAGTCGGCAAGGACGAAAAAGAGATACCTCGGTAATGATAATCATACGGCAAGTCTGGAAGTTTGATGATAGCTTTTGTGAATGGGTTGTAGAAGAACACGCCATGGCAACCTTTTGACATGAGTAACCAGCTGCCTTTCGAGAAGCGAATTGTTGAATCTTTTAACAACTCGGGAATGCTCATGAGGTAATTCTCATCATTATGCTCTGGGTTTATGAAACTGTAGACAGATTCATTATACTTGGCGAAAACCATCCAGGGGGACAAAACAGTGGGTTGTAAGCTCCTAGTGGGACAAAATCTTCTCCAATTCACTACAGGAAATAGCAATCGATAGTTTCTACAAACAGCACGTAGATGTAAGTAATCCAATGGGCTTAGATTACTTAGTATGAACCACACTATATCGTCGCTAAGTATATCCCATTGACTTGCTTCCCCATTATCCTCTTTTTTATCCTCATGGTCGCTCGTTCTTGTCCTGATTGGCGATATTGCTAAGCCAGATTCATCGACTGTGTTAGTATTATCACGACCATAAGTTTCATTACCTGACATAGATTCGTCGCTGTCCCTGTTAAACAAAGAATATCAGAAATTAGAAATCTCCATCTATGAAGGCAGCTCTGAGTATGTTAACTACGTTCTAGAATAAATAAAAGAACAAGCAGGTATGTTTAATTTTTCATTTAGTTTACCCGAGTGTTGTGGGAATCATTAGCCAGTTGGGTGTGAACCATGGCTTTCGTGTATCTGGACATGGAAGTGAAAGCATAACAGTCTTATCTTCCAAGTCATACTTGTAGAAGCTCATCTCATTGGATTGTGTAAAATACACACAACCCCGTGTTAAACCCAATTCCTTTGCCGAGCACCACAGTTGGGTATTTTCGCTTAGAAAAAAGACATGATCATCCAGGCTTGTCACCTCCACCCAAGACATTGAAGAGAAATCCAGCTTTGATATCACCACATTGGTTACGCAGTCTTCATAAACACCTCTAGGAATGTAATACTTTACAATCATGAAGATTGCATCACAAGTCTCCACGTGATACATTATATTATCACTATCCCAAAATCCCCCTATTACTATTTCATTGTTCATGTTGATACATGATACGTGAATTTCACTTATAGAGAGGATCCTAGGCTTAGAACCATGTTGTATCTCTAAGTCTATCTCTAGATGTTCGTCACCAGATCCCATTATATATAACTTACCTTTAAAGTAAAGCATGTATCCCAGCTCTCCTACATCGTATACATTGGAGAACGTATGGGTTGTCCATTCTTCGTCACCAGGACGACAAAACACAAGAATTTCCTCCCCTTTTTCTTCCTGTCTAGTAAAAAGCATAGAAACCATGGAATTATCATCCCCAAGAGTACTATTCTGAGGAGGTGAAGACAATACACAGTCATTCAAACAATATCCATCTAATGTATACCAATACAGAAAAGAAGGTAAATTTATAGTCTCCATTGACAATGGGTTCCATAAAAAACAATCTCCATACTTCCATGGTGTGTAATCAAATTCATCGTAATCACATAGAACAATTGACCAACCTTGATGAGAATTCTTTTGAAAAAAGGATTTCCCTTCCAACTCTGGTTTTTTGTATTTTCTACAGCTTGTGTTATTTGGTTCAGAAATGTTATAGAGAGCTTGAAATTTCTGGTCTTTTCCATATGGGATTACTAACCATGGTGCCTTTAGTAATGGTAGAGATTCGCGTACGTTTCTTTGATGTGATGATGATGCTAACTCTGTTTTCTCCATGGAGGCTGAAGGAAGACAAAAGGGAAACTGCACTCGCAAGTCATGCAAACGAAGTATTTATTGGAAAATTGTGATTATTTATGGCAATTCCCTAATCCCTCTATGACAAGGAAGAGCGGAATTGGAAACCGGTATATAAACTAGGAGTATAGGACACATGCCCAAGCCAAACTGTCATTATGCTTGTAGTAAAAGATGAGGCTTGACATGGTTTCGCTTGCAACTGAACCAACTTTGACGCCATGCTGTGACAGATTAATTCTGATAGCAAAAAACAACATTGAATCGATTTAAAGTCAATCACACCTCGGCGCTTAAAAGATATCACAGTATGTCCACAAATATTAAAGCAAACTCATTACTTATGCATTCTAACACGTTGTGCTTAAATCAAACAATTCACTATAAAGATAATTTTGCAATACCAAAACCAGCTATCAAATAAAAGTATTCAAAACCCCCATTATGAATCCTCTTTCTGCCTCCTTTATTTTTTGCCCGTTGCTCTATGTTTGCATGTCCGTCTCGTCATCAGCTCTTAGATTTGGTAATATTTCATCTCTAGGAAACGTTTAGAAGGAACATCATTTTTTTCCCCTTGTATCATGGGTTGTTTGGCCACTGTTGTCCGGAAAGGTTGTTTCTTTCTTTCTTTCTTTCTTACATTATTTTTAAATTTCGAATCAAGGTTGTTTCTACAAGCCTTTGCACAAGAATGTCCAAGGAAAGGGCTTGATTCATTCTTCCTCATGAAAAGAAAGAGTTCTACTATTACACACTGGAAAGCTTGACAACAACATAGACATGCACTTCTAATCTCAGTTCCATAACGGATACCACTCCTTAGCTAAAGTTCTGTCAATACTGCTGTTAGTCTCGTGGTTTGGTGGTGGCTGTATACGGTTGGACTTTTGGACTGTTCAGTGGGTTGGCTGCTCCAGTTCTCATGGCAGATCACAAATTGTGGTTGCTCTCTGACATTCAACTACTTGATATATCCTCAGTGTTTAGGTTGAGTTTTTGTATAGGTTGAGTTTTTGTTGGGTTACTGAAAAAACATATTTCACAATTTGGAGTTAGTTAAGCCCATTATAACAAATCTCCAGGCCCACTCAACGTATCCGGATAACACCACTTCATCTCAACCTAATTCAAGCCCACTCAATATACTTTGGGTTTTCTTCCACCACATTTTACACTATTGGTTTGTCTAAAGGCGAGTTTGGTATCGTTGTGAGTTTTATAAAAGTGATTTTTTGTTGTGTTGTGATGTGTGTGTGATGTGCCGTGGAAATAAAGCACTAGGACGTTTGGTAAAATTTAATAATATAAAGTGTTGCGTAACTAACAAATTGTAAATTTTGTTTGGTAAATTGTCATGCAAAACTGTTGATAATGTAGTTAATGAAAAAAATAGATATGTCTAATTTTTTTTTAATACAATCTAATTATAATAAATTATATTTTTAATTTCAAAATATTTAATAATTAGATATAAATTATTATTTTATTTCAAAATGAAAAAAGGGGGAAAAATGAAACGGGAATGGAGTAATATGTGCACAAGGTTAAAATGGATAATCAACTAAACAAAATTAGGATGATCCACAACTTCTGCTTTTACTGCTTTTAAAAGCTGCTCCCGAGTAGCTTTTAAAAGCAGGCCTAAAATGGAAGTGATTTTCTCCAAAAGCACTTTGAGAAAAACCTACCAAACATGATTTTTTGTAAAAATTTGTTATAAGTTTGATACAAAGTGCTTTTGGTAGGAAAAAAAAATTCAAAACGGGGCTTAAGATTGGTGATTTAGGGGCTACATGAATTTTAGAAGGGCTGCAGATTATTATGGACAGACAATTTTCAGATACAAATACTATGTCATTCACAAAGTTATATCCATGCTCTAGTGAAATCACCTTCACCAGCTCAGCCGTGGCTCTGCACTGGTATGTATGGCCACCACATACAGAAACCCGGATGGATTTATGGTATCATTTTCATGAATCTTCAAGGATTCGAATCAACCTTGGATTTCAATCAACGATTTGAATGAGATAACAGATTAATCGGAAAAAAAAAAGGCGGTCAGGTAACTTTCGCACAAGCCCAACCTTTCTTGAATATGTATGTTGGATAAAATGGGGTTGCTAGATCTAGGTTTCCAAGGTGACCCGTTTACTTGGATGAATAATCAACAGGCCAATGGACCTTATTATGGAAAGAAAAGATAGAGTCATATGCACACAACGTTGAACATCGTATTCTCATGCGAC
>JAJJMA010317673.1:0-16691 GCA_023529015.1 Papaver nudicaule
ACCTCAACAGTTCCTGCTAGGTTTTTGAAATAATCCCAACTAGTGTGTTTTTTGACTTTATAAGGGCACCCATAGATGCCTGAGAGCATCCAAACCTTCTTTGTTGAATTGCACTTTACTAAGACATCTATTTGGTTGTCAGTTGTGTTGATCACATCAATGGAAACTTTGGAAGACCAAGCTAAAACAAGACCACCAGCTGTTCCTATAACTCCCGTAGGATTCACAATCACCATGTTTTGGTATTTAAGCTTATTTAGGATGGGTCTAACAACTTTTTCTTGGTTTTTTGTTTCTTGAAGGAACATGATATCAGGGTTGTTTTCCAAAACGAGGGTGGCTAAGTGAGATTGGGTGGACGATTTACGGATTCCCTGGCAGTTCCAGGAGAGCACATTGAGAGACATAGTAACACTGTTCAACAAGTTAGGGTGGCTAATTATTTAATCCTAACCATAGATATTATAATCAGAAAGTTCACATCCTCTAACACAATGTCTAAAACTAGAGGATGAAATTAAGGATGTCTAAATAACTACCATCCATATCACATTCAACTTAGACTTTTTCATTTGAGACAATTTTTCTCTTAAAACATCAAAAAATTTACTTTTCCTACAATATAGGACTTTTTTAAGGTCCCATTGAAGATGCTCTAAGACCAAACTCTAACTCTATGTCTTGGTCTTGTGCTCCGTTGTTCCGGTGGATAGCCTTTTTCAAGGCCTTTGCTTAAAAAATAAAAATTTACACAACTTCACAACAAACTTGTGTATTTACTAATTTGAAATCAGCTGCACTTCGGGTTCTCTCCTTTTCAGCATTCCGTCTTCTCAATTCTTTCAACCATCCCATTACCAGTGCGCATAAACAAGGTATCCCAATGCCAGTAACAATTCCAAATAGGAGTACTAGGAGTGCATCTAAACCATGATCTACCCGATGAGTTTGCCATAGCGGTACTAGAGTAGAAGATTGTTGTTCGCTATGCTCAATAACGTTAATGATTCCATCAACTCTTTCCTTGTACAGAGTAAAATCCCCTCCCGAATCTAGTGTTGCTCTATATAAATGAACATCCTCCTTCCCAGCAATTCCTCCTTCTCGTGGTTGATCCTCGTTTCGATAAAAATATTTAAGTACTACATCATCAGAACCAGCAAGATATAAGTTACCAGTAGCGTCCAAGTTTAATGTTACTGGAGTACTTACTGAACCTTTAATCTCATCCGACACTATGTTTACGATGTCTTCGGTTCGATACCCCTCGAGAGAATCCGTAAAAGCATCCATATTGTATATAGCAACTAAACCATCACTCTGTCGAACCGAGAACCTGTAATTACCGGAGATTAGATCGATTCCAGCTTTTAACTTTTGACCTCCAAGGATGGAATCCGTAGGGTAATCAAAACTCTCCCAAACAATCTGAGAATCAGAACCATATAGCACAAAGTTACCATCATCATGCATCATTGCGTATGACACCGGCTCTTGTACGCCGGGTATTAAAAGTTTCTCTTCATTATCCGGCATTATCCGCAGCATCAACTTTCCTTGGCTGCTGAGGAAAATTGACGACGGTTTATGTAATGGAAGATCGTTACGATTAGCGGTCCAAATTAAGGTTTGTCGGAGAGATTTAACAAACCATATACCTAACACATATCTATCACTACAATTGGGTGAATTGGGTGTACATGGTAACCGGTAGAAGCCAAAAGCAAGGTTACCAGAGGGAGAAAGCCAATAAGGACTAGTATCACTCGAAGAAAGAGATGATCCTCTTGTTATCTTGCTCCCTAAAATTTTGTCCTGCAAAGAAGATGATTCGACTACCAGTAATGGAATAAGAAGTAGCAAGGAAAAGGAGAAAATCAACTGCGGAAACTTCATGTTTTGATGAAAGAAAACAAAAGAGAGTTGGAATTTTGGAACGACGAGGTAGAAGTATGTAGATTGATTGTGGTTATATAGCCAGGGCAGTGATCACACATCCTAGGCTCTAAAAGTAATAGATCTTTGAAACTAACAAGGAACTACTAAATTTTAAACCAACCCGGATTGTCAATATCAAACCAACTAGGATTATGAAAAACAAAACGAAATCTGAATTAGGATCATATAACAGTTCGGATTGTCCTCATAAGAAACGGTTTACTCAAAGAGTAAAACCCAACTGTTGTCACTTTGTATTAAATTACCCACACCAAACGAGAAAGGGAGTTGCCCTCAAACTGTGATATGTCTACCAGACAGGATTCTTGACCATTAGTGTGACTAGGTAGACTTGGTCAAATACTAAAAACAAATAAAATTCGGCTTTGATATGCAGCCTCATGAGATCAAAAATTGATGAGACGACACTAAGCTTAGAGGCTTTTTAGTGGAGATAATAAACCGCTCTCCAAGCATAGATCTAGAATACATGTGGAAAACATTGATCTTCTATATACGGTGAAGAATTTAAGAGTGAATAACTTGCTCAGGTCAGACACCAGTATCAGACCAGATATGTTGAAGACCATTGATCTTTACTTTTGTCGCCAACATTTAAAAATAAAAGTTGCACTAACCAATAGAAGGAAAAGCACCAGGCACAGTACTACAAAGTAAGCAAACTAGAAATGAAAATTCCTCACTGTCAAAGTATCTTAACCGGATACCAGCATGCAAGAGCATACAACAAATCCAGAACCACTTTTCACTGGATGAAGATGAGAACTTGAATGTTGCAACCACTGCCATTTCACTAAATGGTTAAGGGACAAGGGCGGCAAACCGTTGCATGCACACAAAGGTGGCCACAAAACGGGAGGCAAAGCCTTTCGGACAAAACCAAAAAGCAAACAAAACGTACGGCCACATGCACATAAAACTCAGAAGTTTCCATGACCAAATAAATTTTAAAATGCCATGTAAATCTAAGCAATAGTTTATCATTAAGAAATACAAGAAAACCAGTCTACAGGTTTATTTCCAGAGGCACCCCCAGAAAATAAAAACCAGAAAACAAAAATACACAGACCCATTTAAGATTCATATTCTGCCGCAAAATGGTAAGCCATTCTCTACCTCTATTTGTTGCTTCCAATAGCTACTGAACAACAATAATCAAACCTACCAGCAGAAACTGGCAACATATAGTCACTGACGAGCTCAACCATCGAATTTTAGAATCAATTTACCAGATACGTAAAGGAATCACCATGCTATATTTAGTGTACTCATGAGAGGCCACTAGAGGTAATCTGATGGCGGAATGCCGGTTGTTTTAAGTCAGAGGTGGGTGTCAACCTGTGTTACAACGACATTCGTGTGTGACCAAATTTAGCCATCTTGACACACATGGACACCAACACTCGTGTCTGACACACCAGACACGGCTCAGTTACCGAAAATAGAACAAAAACTAGAGAAAAATGAAAATGACTTATTAATAGCAAGTTTGACTACAGGCCTGCAACTACAACACATTTACGAGATCATGAAGTTAAGTAGAAATATCAAATATCAATGGAGTCTGTTTATCTAATGTTTTTTTGTATGTATTTTGCTAATTTTGCTACCTTACAAAATATGTGAAACTACTTATCAATTTTGTGTCTACCGTGTTCGCATTTTCCAGTTGTTTAAGTTGTTCTGTCGACGTAGTCGTACCGTATTGAACACACGACACCGACACCGACACCTTGTCCGTGTCATTGTAACACAGGTGTCAACAAAGGTTTAAGTCAATGCCATCCATATATCCGCGCAAAATCAAGAGTGAAAATATATTATATACTTAAAATCAATAGTAAAATCAAGAAATCTCACCAGACTCAACTCTGATAAACACCGACTCCATGGTTAGCATACTTCCCAGCTGCAATTCCTTTCAAATGAACATCAATCTTTCTTTCAAAATTACTTCATCGCTTTAGTTCAGATGAGTTTACACTGTGCTCCCTTCCAAAGACGAAAACGTGATGTTGTTCTTTATCAATTTAACCATCTCCATGGTTGCAGATCGAACCTGTGGAAAATCACCAACTGGCCCAACGAAGTTAATGATCTCTCCTGCCCAATAAACTAGCAGAATTTTGCTTCTTTTGGATGCCATATGGCCAGGCATTTCGAGCTACCAATTGTTTCAAATCATCCAAATCATCCAACAAAACTTCATTTGGCACGCATGTCCAAATGTCTATTCCTAGGACCACTAAACCCCTTGTATAAGCAAAGGACTTGCCAGGAAGTGGAGTATAGGTGGAACCCCTTGTAACCAGGAATTTCTTTGGAAGAGATTCCATATCCAGATAACAGTTCCTACCCTTTGCATCGCTGATCAATGGAACCCAGTCATCACATTGCTTCAGAGCATTTGCATTCTCCGATACCTGTCAAAAACAAGTTTACATTAGTTTCATCAGCGCAAATGCAGCTTTACCGATTAGAAACGAAAAAAATAGTGAAATTCATTATTACCCAAAGTGCTCTCTTTGCACGAGTAAGTGCAACATTCATTCCTCGAATATCAGCAACACAGCCCATACAGTCAGTCGAGGCACGAACACACGACATGTCACGTTCCTGACCTTGGAACGCATCCACAGTATTGATATACAGGTCTTTTCCTGCCTCTGAATTTAAAACTTCTTCGAACTCACGTTGAGGGCATTTCAATTTTAGAGTAATGATACCAACAGTGACCTTGTTCGCACACAAAGATTTCAAAATTCTATGTAGATGCTCATATAAGCGGAGAACAAACTGTGCTTCATGAATTTTCTGGTATGAGACAGATCCACCTCTGTGAGACTCTCATTCGTGTGTTATGTCATAGAATACATAAGGTCTCAGTAGCGGATCCTTGTAGAGACTTCATCAGGTACATTGGCAACCTCTCGCTGTCAGTAAGAGGTCCTTGACAAAAATGTCCACAAGGAAAATCCCTAATTTGGGGATGCATCCTGTATTGCGCAGAGTCAACAGACATTAATATTGTAGGGCAGCATGCTTGCCAGAACCTTTCAAATGGACTTCTACTGTTGAACTAGGTACCTGCCGCCTTGCTGATAACTGTAGCAGGAAGCTGTTGTGGGACCCCAACAAGAACACAGGGAGCAGCAGCTAGATCCTAGAGCAAGGGGGGAAGAATCGCTTGCGACCACTACTAGAAACCGTTGTGAAAACAATCTCAACCTCATTTGCAAAACTAGCTTCCAGATTTGCACAGGCTTCCTCAAGATAATAGTTGCTACCAGGACAATATTTTCCTTCTACAATGAGAAAGCACTGCAACATCACCAGATTTATATCTCTAGCTTCCACAACTGCGGCAATATTTTGTAACAGTGCATCACGATTATGGTCGCGTGCAACTAGAACATCTGGATCAACACCTACAGATCCTCCGACCGGCTACAGCTGCAACACTGACTTCTCTTTGAAGAATAGCTATCTGCTGTGAAAGTTGAGCATCCCGAGCTTTCAGCTGGTGCATCCAACTAATAACTTCTTCACCCCCTATTGCCAGTAGCAGCTCAGTCCTCCATTCGGCAGAAATTGCCTGAGCAGCTTGCGTTGGGGTGTCAACACCGGCCTGAGCAACATCAGTCCTATAAACCTTCATTTCACCATCAATAAACCCACGATTATGAACACGAGACAGCAATTTGTTGGTTGCTGCATTTGAAGAAGTGCAGACGAACATTCTAGGCTTAGAACAGAATTTTGGCAACATGCGAAATAGGCTCTGACACATGCTTTGGGGAACTGCATCTATGGATCCCGTGCTGACATTCTAAGAACTGCTTTCAGTATTTTGCTTATAGCTCTCAGGAGCAACGCAGTGTGATGATGCTGATACTGGACGAGATGTTTGACATTTGGCAATCACCACACTGTGTGCGTCTTACCCGTCCCTGGTGGCCCTTGGATCTTATTTCTTAGCTGATCCACTACTTGTAACGGCAGCTGTGTGCATTGAGGCCCATTGGATGGCACCTAACTGGGGTCCATTGAAGGATCAATGCAGGTGATCAACAAAATTTTGGGTGAAGCACTCAGGCATGGCAGGAGGCGCAGTTCATAATCTGGGAACTGTTCTGGGCTAGGCTTAGATTAGCGACTTGCATCTGCAAAAACAATAAGATCAAAGTTAAGATCAGACTGGTTATACAGTCATTCTTGACCACCATTAATCATAAATTTGCATAAATAGGATGGTGTAGACTGTGTAGTTACCTGCATATTCAGACGACAAAATGCATGAAGTGCAACATATTCACGCCGAGAAGTTGCAACTTGCAAGAGTACAATGGACTGTAAGATACCAGATACCCGTAGGCAGAAATTTCTTCGAAACATGACCATCATCTCCCTTGCTGGAAAATAAAACATTATAGTTAGAATGTGTTTTAAGCAGATGTAAATATCAGGATCCAATTGCAATATAAGAAACATGAACAAAATGGCCTTCAAGGAAAAAGTGGTTAAAAAATAGTAAAATACCTATTAGGGTCGTAGGTATCCGTATCCCCGGCATAAAAGTGAAGGATGGCCCCAAGAGGGTCACAGGTATCAATTGGTATGTGTCGCCTAACTGTTCCAGCCACACATCCGCTGATTTCAGCCTCCAGATCATTTGTATCAGTATTATTCCTTTTCAGCCTGACTGCTTCACATTGTACCCAAGTAACAATATGTCAACAGAAAGTAAGCATAGCCAGAATTTACTGCAAAAATCTGAAGCAGAGAAAAAAAAACATTGCACTTAATCTAACCTGATCCAGGTCTTGGGCATGAGAACTACAACATCAACATCCTTGAATGACCATTTGCACTCACTAACTGGAAGAACTACTGCGTCGTACCATCCTATACTCCACAATAATAAAATGAACCTTATTAATGATAATATGAATAACAAGTAAAAAAATAATAAATAATGATAATAATATAATACGGTGACGATATAGTAGACTTCTTGAGGCGTTTGATGAATTTTCTAGACAGACATGTGGTGCATGCCAATGTAAAAAAAAAAAATCTCTTTTACAGATTAGGGGTTGTAATTCAGAAGGGAGTTGGAGCCCAAGTTGTAGCTAGGCTTCCAACCAACTTCTTGTTGAACTCTTTTCCTTATTTGTCTTATAATAATTAAAGAATAATAAAGAAGGCTAAAGTTTACAAGAAGCTGATCGGTAACCTAGCTACAAGCTGGGCACCAACCCCTTTTTGGATGATAAGTCCTATTCTGTGAAAAATGAATTTTCCTACAACTTTTTGTAGTTTTAAACTAAGCTAGACTCTCTATTTCACTTCCTCGGCCTCGCTGCCAAAGCTTTTGTCCTAAGAAACGATTTCTTGAATCTTACTAGCTTAAAATAATATCTCGATCAACCAGACCTAATTATCCAAACCTAACATGATTATCACAAGGATGGTAAAACTTTCAGTATATACCAAGAAGCGAATTTCAAGAGCTGTTATCATTGTCCAGTTTCAAGATATAAAGAAAGCTGAACTTGATGCATTTTTAAGGTAGGGAGGACTAGAGTAGTATTTCCTACACTTATAATTAGCTTGCAATTCCATCTAAAAGAAAGGAAAAAAAAAGAGAGCGAGAGAGAGAGAGAGAGAGCTTGCAAGACTAGGAGAATAACATTAAATGTCAATAAATACAGACTTCATCTAACAAATAATGGAAAAATGATCAGGAGTTAAATTATTAAATAGAGAATTCAGACCTGGGTGATGCCAAAATTTCCCATTTGTGACTTCACTTAAAACACGTTGGACAGGTGCATCTGAGTAGTGAATAGTATGTATTAGCAACTTCTTCTTCACTGGAGGAAGCTTTTTGTTGACCAATTTTATATCCACTGGGCTCTGATTAACACAGGTGAGGGCTCTGATTAACAACAGGTGGTTTCGTAGTAGACATCGGTAGGTTCCTGTGTGCCTCGTATCAGTGTAGTGCTTCCAGAGACCCTGCCTCAAACCAGGAGGTCAATATCAGCTAATTCATTTCCATTGTTTAACCTGTTTGGCCGAGCCTGAAGAACTGAGTTCACTTCCCCGTTAGATTCAGATTTAGGGTCAGTATCCATGGGAGTGATCGCTTCATTGTTAGATGTATCTGCTCGCTTCATTGTTAGATGTATCTGCTTGCTTCTGATCCTTAATTACAGGTTGGTTCACTCTGTCATTCATTGCGTTCAGCAGGTATACCGCGTACCTCCTTAACTGTATGGGTCGCTGGAGCTGAAGAGAATGTTTTCCTTCTAGGAGTCAAAGTTTTTACAGGGCCAGCTTGCTTGACATCCTACAAATTAAGAAACAAGGTCTGTCTGTTACGCGTTTTCCCAAGCATTGTTTCCTTCTGTTAATCAAGCTTCTGTCTCTTGCCAGGAATATTTGCACACTTCAGTGCATGACTTGCTTCAACTCTCTTAATATCTGTTTTCACAGTGATGACGGCTCATCAGGTCCATCCAATGGCATATCCACTTTAATAATACCATATACATTTCTGCTGACTGAGTGCGCCCCAACAGATGGCTCAGACTCCGATCCTCCTGTCTCCTCTTTAGCACCATCTGTGACCTCAGTCTTTGCAGCCACAGCATGCATGCATGCCATCACGTGAGGTACTCTCAGCAGCCTTATCCGAACAAAAAAGATCTGATCCCCCAATAAGTACTTGCTTCTGTGAAGTCTCGTCATTAATAGTACTTGATCAATCATTGGTAGGGCTACCTGCACTGCTGCCAAAATGCATCAGCAGAACCCTCTACATCAGACCACTCACCTTCCTCCCTTTCAACAGATTGAGCATAGTGCTAGCTGGAACAAGCAGTGGTTTCTCTTTACTTTCCTCACCACATCCTGCCACCTTCATGGAGGAGGCGACCTTGGAACCCAAATCATCCTCTTTCGTTTGTTAACCTTGGCTTTCATAATTATAAACATCTTTTGGCCTATCAAAGGGCTGGAACCGAAAGTGAAGATGCATGTGAGAAAGCATGGTTATTTTTAAGTAAGCTTTGACTATCTCTCGAAGATTCGAACAAATCAGATGGGTGTGAATTCAACGAAGGGAGAGTTGTCTTAGGCTGAACACAAGGGACGCTATCACTCTCTTCATCCTCTTCCGGAGAACGGTCGTCCTCGAGAACCTATGTGTAAATGCATACAAATAAAGCTGTATTTCCAAATACACAAGGGACACAGCACAACTGATGCCTTTTTTTCACAAGAAAATAAGCATGACATACCAATGGTGCAGATGTAAAGAAGTCTTTATCTTTAAAATACTGGATTTTTTAACTGAAACAGCACAATGGTGCCTGCAGCTGCCGAAAATGCATACTTGGCTCGTTAAAGGAACATAAAGGCAAAGAACACAAAGATATGAGAAACAAACTTACCCGAGCAAAACCCCCTACACTTGTATGATGCAATATGACCAAATCAGAATTATTGCTCCTTCCTTTTCTGTTTTCCTGAAAATAGCAAATTAAACAGAAATGTTAAGTCATTAAGTACAAATACCGACTTGTTAATTACAAAAACATGGACTAACCTTAAGGTGTAATGTTAACATAGCAAAACAACTGTTATATTATCCTTTCTAGCATATTGCAATTACAGATAAACAATTAAACCCCAATCCCAGGAGATGCTAATACCATACGTAGGAAGGACCATTCAAGTATACAATAAAGCCAAGACAAACACGCATTAAACACATCCATGTGAAACAAACAATTCGTCTAACCCTAGTTAACCCTAGGACCTGCACAAATACACAACTGAGTCGAATGAGTCAGACTCGGTGAGTTGAACCAACCGAGTTGGTAAAACCCTAAACTTAAACCAGAAATTAGGGGAGTGGGGGTACTTACTTGATTGAGCTTTGTAGCAGTAATATCTTCTTCTTCCTCCTTCTCCTCCACTTCTTGTTGGGATATCGATTTTTTGTGGGTATTTTGGTATTGATTCTAGAGATTTCTCCATGGAAGCAGAAGTGTATAGAGTAGAAAAAAGAGGGTTTGGTGGATATTGAAAAAAAGATAGGGTTTGGTGGTATTGAAAAAAGTGGGCATTTTACTCATGAGGTTTCTCTGGGAGTGAGGGAGCTTGGAACACCAGAGAGGGTTTTACTTTTTAGACATGTAGTTCAGCAGTTGTCCATTTGATGATACGAAGAAAAAGGATACCTTTTGTACTGTGTAACCAATGTATTGTCCATTTGATGTTTGAAACTTTAAACCGTTGGATTTCTGAAAGAATGTTTCGATGTTTAGCGTATCTCAAACGTATGGGCTTGGGCTCAAGTGAGAACGTAGACATGTAGTTCAGCAGTTGTGTAAACGTGAACCGCCTAACCGGAAATCGTCGTCATCGGAAGACATGCGAACGCTCAGAAAATTGCCGCCGAACCATAGGTAGGGCTGCACAAGGTCGGTTCGTTTTTATACTCAACCTATACCTTAAGCCGAAGGCTCGTCGGTTTCTAAAACCAAAACCTTAACCTTAACCTTTGGTTTTTCGGTTCTTCGGTTCACTTCGGTTCGGCTCGGCTCGGTTTTCGGTTCGGCTCGGTTATGGTCAGTGGCATTTTTTGTAATTAAAAACAATGGCATTTCTGTAATTCAAACTTAGAAAAAACTGATAAAAAATCTTCATTTTTTCCAGGTTTTTTTACTGTCAGTTTTCCCTGTCAGTCTTCAAGGTTTTTCCAATCACATATTCACATTCACATCACATATAATTCAAACTTAATAATAATCCTAATAGTTACACAACTCAAACATAACATAGTAGTCTTAGATTCCATAGAAGTCTTAACTTAAGTTCCAAATCCAAGCATAAAAATTCAAAGCAAATGAAAGTAGTTCTCCTGTGAGCAGAGTTGAGCATCTAATTAATCATCCACCTGTGGTACTTGACCCAACAACTCTGCAAAACAACCAAGAGTTGACAACAAGAAATGAGAGTATTGTTATAGCTGAAAGCATAGCAAAACAAATGTCAAATGCATTGTGACAATTGTAAAAGCACGCTAGAATCAGAAATGGGACAAACCATCTACAAATTTCAATGAAACCATAACAACAAACCCCCAAAGCATGACTATTTTCTAGTTACAGAATGCAAAAAAAGCAAAACCCTTGCAAGCAAGCATTATCAGACTATGCAAAAGTATGATCAATAGTCCAATATTATAACAAAGCAACTAAACCTCTAACCCCATCACACATATCACATATGACATATCCAATTACTAGACTATGCAGAACTCCTCATATGAAAGAAATCTCACTACAAGTTTAGAACTAAAAGAAAGTTGATTTAATGTTGCAATCACCATGAAGTGTTGAGAGTAAAATTACCAATAACAGCAGACTTCTTTTCAATCGTGTGCAACAACTCCTCAACTTCCTCTTCTTATAAATCCCTGATATTAAATTAAAATCATGTAATCATAGAAACACAATACATAAGTAACATAATAGAATCTCATGAGATGAACTGCTGAAACTAAGTGAATCAAAACCTATAAACTAAATCTAAGAAACCTGTAAATATTCATCCTATAAACCTGTAAATCAAAACCTATAAACTAAATCAAAACCTGTAAATTTATCCTTTAGAACATCATTTACAGAGTCTAAGAAAAGATGGAAACATTCAGATATAAAATTCACCATGAAGTGTTGAGAATTAAATTACCTGATATCAGAAAAAAATCATAAAAACCCCTAAATTTCTCATGAACCCTAAAACCCCTAAATCAAATTCAAAACGAACGAATACGGAAAAATTAACACAAACCCATACCTAAACTAAATTAATCTGATCTATTCATAAGAGAAAAAAGAAATAAAATTTCAAAAGAATCAAAAGTTAGGGTTTGTAAAACGTATAGTCACAGAGATTTGATTTGATGACGAGACGACGCAGAGATTGTGGTGTTCATGCAGAGATGATGATGTTTAATCTGATTCAAGTGAAGAGATGGATTGGTGGTGGTGTTCAAGTTATCGCCTCTTCTTCTTCTCTGTCGAGAGAGAAAAGAGAAGAAAAAGATTAGGTTAGGCTCTGAAGGTTTTCTAATACTGGATATATACAGGTGAATGGACGACTAGGATTACAAATGTTAGCTAGATCCTACGATTTATATTAATCGATTTTTTATCGTCAGTTTCGGTTAACCGACGAGTTAAACCTATACCTTAAACCGATTCTAGTTCGGTTCTAGAACCAGAACCTATACCTTAACCTCGGTTTCATCGGTTCGGTTTTCACCGGTTCGGTTCGGTTATCGGTTTTCAACGGTTTTCTTGTGCAGCCCTAACCATAGGCTTGTCGTCATGTTGAAAGTAGTTTCGTGTCGTTTGGGATTTTTCGGAATTCCCAGGTTAATAAGCATTGGACAACTCGCCTTGCCTTATGAATCGCACGAAATTTTTATTTCTCATCATGTATTAGGCTTTTTCCTACGCCAAAAGGCAAACCACCATCCACCTTCGATTTGCCACTATAGTAGAAAGAGTCTGACTCTCGGTCGATATATTTATCGACCGATATTGATATTAACAACACCGCCAATTTCCTTCTCGCCTATAAATAGGTTCATTCATTCTCATTTCCTTCTCACAACTCTCATCTTCTATTCTCTTCCAATTTTTCCACTTCTGTTACTCTTCGTGATTTTTTAATATGGCTTCTTAGAGGAAAAGAAACTAAAAAGGAGAATCATCATTCAGACAACCTCCGAGCAATATGAACTTGGGAACAAGATCCTGGACGGAAGTTTGCAAATGTCAGACAAACAACACACCTTGGTGTACCCGGTCAAGCAGAGGAGCTCATATCTCAACTCCAATCGAGAATACGTTTTGTTGTGTTAAGAGGGGGATGGTCTGAGTTGAAAAAGATTTACGATCTTCTTCCTCAAGAAGTAAAAGTGAGTGTCAATCGATATCCGTGGAAACATTTCTATACGATTAATTCAAAAGACCCCGGACAAAAAATTGCTCAAGTAATACTGAAACCTTTTTTGGAAGTCTACAAATACGTTCTACTTCAAAGTTTCGAAACGGGTAAGTTGGTTTATTTTCTTATATTTTCGTTAAATTTGCACATTTTCAGGCAACCTTAAAAATATGAAAACTTAGAAATAAAAGCATACCATTAGTTATTTAGATTTTAATTACGCAAAATTATTATGTATATAGGAGTTACACCGCTCGATTTTTACATGGCGACGGGAATGAAATTTAAGGGAGATTTGGTTCCTTTCGACCAAGCGAAGTAGCAGTCAGGAGATAGGTAGAAAGACTTTTTACCCTCGTTTTTGGCAGACAACAGTTTCCATACTCCCCACACCAAATGCTAAAGGCTAATGGATTGAAGGTGCCTAGGTTAAAGCAGCACTATTTGCATTTCGGTGTAAGCTTGTTGTGGTATAGTCATCCTCTATTAGGTAGCAGTTCTCTGTGGGATTTACCTAACGACTATACAGACTTCTCTTGAGAGTTGGGAAGCACAGGTAGGCGATAACGTACTTATGTGGTTGTTATCAGATTAACTTGTAACCTTGGTAACTTGATCACGTTCTTGTCTATTATATAGTCCTTCTCTTCTGCAATAAGGTTATTCAAGAACTGATACGTTACATACAAGGTTGAAGGAAGCAACGTACGGCTGCGCTCGGTGTTGTAAGACCTAGTTAGCTCCAGTTGTATAAGTTTCTTAATTGATTCTTTTTACAACTGAGGTAGAGACAAGTTGGGCATAGTTTACTTGTCAGCCCCCGCTTGTAAGTAGATTTCCGTATGACCTGGAGCAATCCGAAGGAAGTCACTTTACGTATGTTGAACTGAAGAGGACAGTTCGAAACATACAGTCACTAATTAAGGTTGCAAAGCCGGTATTGTTGACATAAGCCTTTAACATCGGTTAAAGCAACTCCTAGACCTGTAAAGGACGTCAGATAGGGGAATCAAGTGCGTGACATTTAGTATTGTGTGGTGTTCAATCTGGACGAGGTCCCGAGGTTTTTCTACATGTCGTAGTTTCCTCGTTAAAAAAAATCTCTGGTGTCTTGTATGTTTTACTTTCCGCATTATATTCTCTGATTATATAATTAAAGCAAACACAAGAAGTACGTTATTCATAACCGTCGAGTTGGTCCATAATCCATCCAGGGGATTTACCAAGACTTATATTGCGTTGGACCGATCACTTGTGATCCGACTCCGGTTATCAGATTTGGATATTGATTTTTGAGATCGTTCATATCTTATCATACGACTGACAAGCCGAAACGAAAATTTGGTAGTATTTCGGTACCACTATTTTTTCAAAGTTAAGTGATGATCATATTTTTATCAAGCTTAATTAAGTTAAGTGATAATCATAAACTAGGAAGTCGCAATAATTACCAATCGCCTTAATTGAGGAAACTCCTTGATATGGATAATTGTGGAAAGTCTTCTACAGTTGGTAGACTCAAAGTTTTTATTAGATAGGGAATTATGGTAATTGTGGAAAAACTTCTATGTTTGTAAGATTCAAAGTTATTATTGGATGGGACCTATTTAAGACAAATTACTCTTGAGCTAATAATGCTAAGAACTTTGAAGTAAGGAAAGAATACTCAATACGAGGAAAGAGTTATTTATGGAAACGTGTTTACTTGTAACCTATGATAGTTCATTTTCTTATTTACGTTGAGAGTGCTTTTACTTTAAGCTAACTAGCCTCATTGATTCGCTATAAATAAAAGAACGCTACAAAATAACATGTTACACGCTCTGTAGCATTCGTGCAAAATTGTTGAATTTTGATGATCATCTTAGTTCTTGTCTATTTTGTGATACTTCTCTTCTGCTATAAGGCCATTCAAGAACGAGGTTGATTTTGTTACCAAGATATTAATAGAAGAACTTCGCTCAGACGTCTTTTAAATCCTTTGGAAGTTCTACCGGATATCACTATAGAATTCTAGATTGATCTTGTGAGGTAGTTTTTGTCTTAGGTATTATATCTATAAGTTTTAAATGTTGTAAACTCTAAACGAAAAGGAAGAAGTTGGGATTTTGATCTAAGTTCTTGATTTCCATTCACCTTGATTTGACATTTAAAAGGGAAATCATTGTTGGCATCTTGTTGAAGGCAAAAAAGCTTTTGAAAGTCTTCATTGCATCAACTAAGGGAATCAAGTGCGTAGGTCTTGCGAGATCTAAGAGACGTAAGTTTAACTGTTAATAATTTCCTAGGCTGTAAAAGAAAAAGAAAAAGAAAAACTGATGATAATGTCTGAAAAGGAGGGGACACCGAGATACACCACCAAATTTTAGATTTCGTGAACCTAGTTGATTACAGTTGTTTGAACGATCTCACAAATCAATATTCAAACAACAACCTGAGTATAGTTCAGAGAACCGAACCCTAACAAAAACGTGGTTCTTGTAGATCTCAACAGAGATGGATTCACTCAAAGGTTATGAATCAACAAACTTGCAATTACTTCAATTATATAGATCAGAGACAATATAATGCAGAAGGGAAAAGTAATGCAAGACACCAAAATTTTGTTAACGAGGAAACTGCAAACCTAGCAGAAAAACCCCGGGACCTCGTCCAGATGTGAACACCCTTAGTATGAACGGTATACAGACGCTAGCCTACTCTCAGATTTCGGACTGGAATGTATCGAGATTGAATTAACCCTACAAGCAATGCAGCTACTGTAGATGGTGAAAAATGAGAGAGGGATAGGATTGTAAAACAACTCTCTAACCACGCCTTACCTAAAGGCGATTGCCTATTCAGGCAGATCTTTATAGCTCAGAATGCAACCCATTCCATGAGCTGAATACTCTCTATGAGTTCTCTCTTATAACTCCCGGTGGAGAGGATGATATCATAGTGCAGTTGTAGATGGTGAAAAATGAGAGAGGGACAAGATTGTCAAAACACTCTCGAAACCATGTCTTATTAAAGGCAATCGCCTATTCAGGCTAATCTTTATACCTCAGAGTGCAACCCACTCCATGAGATGAACAAACTCTCTATGAGCTCTCTCTTATAACTCCGGTGGGAAGGGTAATATCATAGAGCAATACTAATGATCTCACCAACACATTAAACCCATTGATCTGCCCAGAGTCTGGCCACTTAATGGTACACGGTGAAGAATCAACAGAGACGCATCCTCGTGGATTTCCTCTTAAACAGAGATGCATCCTCGTGGATTTCCTCTTAGATACGACTCAACACACGAGTCTTGGTGCAAACCTCGGAATATTGAAGCTCCAGGCCGGTCCAGAGCTCTCTGAGAAGCATACACCGGCCTAAATAGGCCTAAGCGGACCCAATCCCAAATTCAGGATGGTCTAGCATACCATGGATAAACATGCCATGACCTCAAGTGTGTTGTAGCATAAGCACTCACACCGCGACTAAGGCATAGGCTGCCCAAAAATAAGCTTGGCAGATGCCAAAGCCATAACGCCACATAGCATGGCACCTCAAAGATTGGCCTAGCTGGCCTGGCCAAAAGGCCATGGCGCCATATTCATGGCGCCACAAGATTTTTTGGCCAAAGGCCATGGCGCCATATTCATGGCGCCACAAAATAGTTTGGCCAAAGGCCATGGCGCCATATTCATGGCGCCACAAAACAG
>JAJJMA010317681.1:0-16775 GCA_023529015.1 Papaver nudicaule
AAAACGAAAAGTTGGTAGTATTTCGGTACCCCTTCTTTTTCAGTTGGTATCAGAGCAGGTGAACACATCAAAGACGTAACTGTCTGTGTTTATCTTGGTTCGTGAAATAACGTCAAAATGAAGGGATCAGGCTTTGATTACTCAAAGTCATTGGGATTGTCCGCTCCAAAGGCATCCACTCCATCTGTTTCACAACAGACTGGGATAAATTCTGGTAAACTTCATAGTGCAGTAATCCAGAATGATCCTTCATCCAGAAATCTCCGTATTGAACAAACAGAGGAATACATATCCTTGGGAGAGAAATATGTTCAAAGTCTAAGTGATCTCCATGATGCATACACTCGAGAGTGCTCACTTTCAGAACTCCTAGAACAGCAAGTCCAGAAATTGGAAACAATTGTTCAAGAACTCAGAGAGTCTAAAGAGAAGATTTCTTATTTAGAAACTGCTCTTACTTTGAGTCAAAATCGTGAAAAACAAATTGCGGAAAAACACGATTTGGAGATTGAAAGCATTCTGACCAGCAGAAGGAATGTAGAAGATCATTTAGCCAATGCTCAAGAAAGATGCAAAATTCTGGAAAAAGAAAATCTGAAACTTATGGAATTGTCCCAAATCCATAGTGAGTCAGAAACAATTTCAGGAAGCGATGTGAAGAAACTGAACACCCTGCCTATCACATCTGCATCAGAAAGAGTCATTGAATCTGCTAAAGTCACTAATAAAAAGAAGGCAAAACCTTCAGTCACCACGAATGTAGTGACCACATTATCTGATTCCTCAGGTAATGATAGTGATAAGCAGATTGGTGGTAAACGATATGAAATTACATGTCGATTCTGTAAAAAGAAAGGACACCACCAAGGAAACTGTAATAGTCAGAAGAAGAAAAAGCAGATTGATCAACTGCAACACACGTTAAACCTTGTGTTAAAAAACGTGTCTGAACTCTGCAGGTCTAATCCACGGGTGATCCCTAGAAATAAGGCCTACATGAGATCATCTTCGCCCATGAAAAATGGCAGAACTATTACAGAAAAATGGAGACCTAATGATCAACCGTGGGATAAGAGAGCTTCTTGGGTCTCACGAAGTAAGTCTCCTAACAAGACAACCAATTCTTTAAGAAACCAATCTCATCCGAATTGATTGGTCACTCAAGAAGAGTTACATAAAGCGTTGTCTAATATTGCTAAGCAATATCACTCCCAAAGGAAGAAGTCTAGAAGTTCCTCCCACACTGGGTCACATGATGACGTCAGTAGCTTCTATGATAATCCCAAGGGAACGTCATCTAGTTCTAGACGATGGCAGAAAGCTGGTGAGTCTCCAGGAACTCACCAAGACACTAAAGTCTAGTGTCAACCAAGCTTCCTTATTTTTGTACTGGAAATAAGGAACGCTTATCATAGGATTAACATCCTAAACTATACAGTACCCCTTGGCAAAAATAAAACTCTAATTGCCATTGAGAAAAATACTGAGAAACGTATAAACACTAAGTCTCTAGCAGACCTATCAGTTTGCGAACCAGTTCGCGAACCGTGTGAACGTGTTTTTCTGTACGTAAAACTCAGAAAGAAACTTGTATTAACCAGCTGGCATCATTCTCTCTTTACGAAAACTAAAACTCTGTTTTCGATTTACTCAAATCAAGAATGCAAACCTGATGGGACTCTGGGTATGCAGTATTTGAGTCAATCCTTCCTTGGTATTTCTCTATAAATACCTAAACACCTGATAGATTATATCATTCAAGTGTTTTCTTGCCTACTTTGTTTAAAAGCCATGAACAAGTACCGCATGACAGGAAGCAAGAAGAAGAGAATTCTGGTTAATGAAGTTTCGTCTCCTCCTAAGATCAAAGGAAGAGATGCCAAGGTTTCCTGCTATTTTGCCTACTACTATCAGGCCTTTGAAGAAGCTGATATGTATAACGGTGATGTCTTATATGATATCATCCAGAGGTGCAAAGAGATTTTTTCTCAGCATAAGGAGAACATGATAGACTGTGATTTGCTTGGCCACCAGACGGAGGAAGTGTTGATTGAGATCATGCTCATGAAAGCACAGTTAAGAAAGCTTGTCAATGGCAAAAAGATTGTTTTCAATGATACAAAGGAAACAAAAGACAAGTCTTCCATGAGCAAATCTGCCTAAAAACAGTGTTATCATAGTTATCTTATAGTTTTGAGTAGATCAGATTAGTTGATTCCTTGTGAGAACTTGTTCTTACGTTTGCCTAAGGAATATAAACTAAATCTGTTTAGTAGTTTGCCTTTCATGCTTTTTAGAGTTTTTCAAGCATGTACTACTTTATTTCATTAATAAAAGTTCTTTTTAGATGTTATTAATGATGTTTGCAATATTTGATTTGTTTACCTCAATCTTATTGCAAAACGTAAGCTTTTTCCATTGCTTCGGTAGTGATGTAAAGCTATGTCTATTTACAAAAGTTATGCTTTTTCCATTACTTCGGTAGTGACGTAAAGAAACTTTTGATTATATGGTTATTAGGGTTTTCTCAGACTCATAATCATATAACTCTCTTTCCAATATTGGCTAAGGAAAAGAGATTATCAACAAAGCAAAACTGGATAACATTCAATTGTTCTTGTCCAAGTTAGTCTTTGTCAGTTGTTCTTTATTGAATAACACCACATGGGGGAGAGTTCTTTTTGAACTTGCGCTTAATAACAAATCTTTTTGGGGAGCGTGGATGTGGAATATTAGGAGAAAGTGTATCTTTATTTCTCCATAAGGTGAGAACTCAGGTATCTAGTTGTTCAGATTACCTAAGTATACCATCTTTTAAGCTTGATATGCGAGTACTTAGCTTCACCTGTCCTTATAGGTGTATGAAACCCTAGTCTCAATCTACTTTGTCATATTTTTGTGACAAATAGGGGGAGAATACATATGGTTCTTATCTTGTGGTTGTTTTCATTACTGGTGCATAACCATAGGGGGAGAACATCATATGCTTACTTGTTGTGCTTTTCATAAAGTATCAAGTAAGGGGGAGTAATTATAAGCTAAGATCGAGCTTCGTATCAAGTGTTGGTGAAAAATACCCACCACCCACGTGTAAGCATCTGAGAAATGGGAGTAGGATAAGTCAGGTAAGAGCGAAGTATTGAGAACAATGAGGAGTCACTACTACCTATCTCAAGAGAGAACACAGATGGAGGGCTGAGGAAGAACCACGACGAATCTGATGGGACAAGTATCTCAAGAGACAGCTATGAGGCGTGGGAAACATCCAACCACTTTCATTCAATGCGCGGTCAGAGCAAGTCAGAAGTCAAGGGACGCGTGTCGAGTTCTTAGCGATGGAAACAAGGGAAGGCCGCACACGGAAGAAGATTTCAGTAGTGAGTTAGTGAAAGGCCGCAGACTAAGAGAAGAGAGCCGCACTACCAAAGGAGGTGTGAGGACCCCACCAGGTGTGAACACAAATGTCTGGGAACCGCCTCAAGACTCCTATAAATACTCAGCTCAGTAGATGGAGCTGAGGACGGACTTTTGGGTACAAGAAGGAGAGAGAGGAACTTAGTAGTGAGCTCAGTGAGAATTATCATTATCAACATCATCTTGTAACCTTACTCAAAGTCATTTAAGACTGAAACTTGTATATTGTATTATGATTACCACCTTTATATGAATGATCAATTATAGCTTTAAAAGAAGTAACTTAGTGATCTCAGTTATTTATGGGCTTAACAGATGTTACACCTTATATTTGGAGGATACAATGACTCAATACTTTATATCTCATTTAAGTTAGTGACGTAAGACCAGGATAGTTTTATGCACAAACAGTTTGGCGCTAGAAACAGGGACTTCGGTCTATAGGTAAAGGATTTATCCTTCCTGTGTTATTTTATGTTGTAAGGTTTTCAAAGTCTACAATTTTGAGGATAAAGTGGCTTAAGGTATTGAGGAAATAGTAGTGTACTCACTGCTAAAGTTGCCAGATTTTTAGAAAGGTTGTCAAATGGGGAACTCAAAGGATAATCAGAGCTCGAAAGCCAGAACCAGGAGTATGACAAGGGAACAAATTGATATAAGGGATGCAGATGCAATGGAGCATAGCAGCGTCACTCCAGCGACGATGGCTCGTAACTTGGTAGCAGGGACAACTAGTGCAGCAGCTGAAAAGGCCGCAGCAGACAAAGCCGCAGCCAACAAAGCCGCAGCCAACAAGTCCGCAGCAGATAAAGCCGCAGCAGATAAAGTCGCAGCCAATAAAGCCGCAGCTGAAAAAGCCGCAGAGAATGATGCTGCTGCTGAAAAGGCCGCAATAAATAAAGCTGCAACAGAAAAAGCTACGGTACAGAAAAAGTTACTCTTTGATCATCAGGCCTCATGCTGGGCAGCCGCACAGCGGGCAGTAGAAGATAAAGCCGCAGCACAGAAGGCCGCAATAGAAAAAGCCAAGGCGGAGAAAGCTAAACAGTATCATTCTAAAGTATCAGCAGAGAGCAAAGCCGCAATGAATAAGAGCGTAGCAGGCAAGACTTTCTTGGAAGATGAAGAAGCTGCCGACCTTGAGGCCGCACTGAGGGCTTCACGGCTAGAGGTCAGGGACTCAACGTTCGTGGTTCCCAATCAACCTTATGGGATCCCTTTAACTAGACCTGCTAAGGTAAGCCCCAAACAACCCACCATATTTCTAGGAGAAACAGGCACACTCCCAAGAGGAGTGGGAGTATTACAGGAAGTATTCTCTAACAAGAGACAAGGAGATGAAGATCCAATAAGGCCAGTCATAGTAGAGGGGAAATATGGTAACTTAAGGACCAATGATCGCACCTTGCCATACTTGCCAGAGGAGAGCCGACAGTTAGTAAGAGAACTCCACGAGTTTCAACTAGAGGAGATGAAAAAATTCAAATCAACATTCACTGACGCCCTTTCCCAGCTAGCAAGAGAAAACCAGGTACTCAAAGATAATGAAGAAAAACTGGCAAAAAGGCTTCAGAAGGCAGAGGAAGGAGCAGCAGAGAACAACTCAGTTGTGAGAGTCCAAGAGTCATCGGACAGTCAAGTAATTCCTTATGTGGGACCAGGTCAACCTCAGCCGCTTCAATGCGTACAGCCAAGATATGTCTTGAGGACCAAGGCCATGCCCGCAAAGGAAAGAGAAGCAGATTATAACCCTTACGAAGATGGCGGGGAAGATTATGACGATGCTGATCCCAATTATGTACGCACCAGTGGGAGGGACATACAACGTGAAGATATGGAGCAGATGCGCCAGGAGATCAAAATACTAAAATCCAAGCAAGGAGGTGGACATTTGGAGGACGCAATGAAAGATTCTAGATCAACCCCTTTAGTACCAAGGATTAGTTTCTATAAGCTCCCTGATAAATGTAAGCCCCCCATTTTTCTTTGTTTTGAAGGACATGACGATCCCACTATCCACCTAAGATATTATAGGAGGGCAATGGCTCAATGGGAGTGGGATGACAAAGTGATGTGCAGGTTTTTTCCATCAAGTCTAAAAGGCCCGGCCCTAGCCTGGTATGATGATCTTCCATCACACTCGATCCACACTTTTGAGGAATTAGCAAATGCGTTCATCACCAAATACTTGTACAATAAAAGGACTAAAGCTGGTTTAGATCGAATGTTTGCCTTAGCCATTGGGCCTAGAGAAACTTATCAGGAACTAAGAGATAGGTGGATTAAAATCGGACAAGAGATAGGAAGTGTAAATCCGGAGATCAGCATCAACTGCTTTAAGTGGGCTCTTGACTACATGAGTAACCTTTTTGTAGACATCCACAGCCAAAAGCCCAAGACTGAAGGAGATCTCATGGTCCTGATTGACAAGCATGTCAGACTCCAAGAAATTCAGAAAGATAATCCGAGAGCTCAACCCTCTGCAAAAGCCGCACGCCGCACTGATTTGATTGAGCCTGAACCCTCAGCACCCAAAAGGAGTTATGAACCAGTAAAAGCACCATACACGGATAAAAAAGCCAGAGAGGAAGATTACAAGCGAAATGATAACAAGCCGAGTAACTTCAAGAAAAGAAAGTGGGAAAAAATAGCATTTGAGGATATAGTGTATACTAAGTTGAATACGGGAATCTCCCACATCATGGCAGATATTAAGAATCATCAAGACTTTGAATGGCCGCACACTCGGGGCAGGCAGCATGAAAGAACAGCAAATCACCCTGAGAGGTGTGAGTATCATGACTTTAGGGGACATACCACGGAGAGATGCAAGAACCTTAAAGACCAAATTCAAAAAATGGTGACTGCGGGAAGTTTGAATGAGTATGTGTTAAATCCTAATGAAGTGGTTATTCCACAAAAAGATAAAAATGTGAAGTTGCCTGACAATCAAGTTATCTACATGATAACCCATTCAGAACACTATGATCAGTCCCTCTCGGGAGATGTAGGACGAAGGTTAAGAAAAAGAATGGAAGACCATGAGATGTTTAAAATTGATGGAGTAATCACTGAAGACTGGGAAGAATGGATGGCAGCCCCACTTACTTTTTCTTCTGAGGACGTAAATCAAGAGCTTGAGACCCATAATGATGCATTGGTACTCACTCTACCAATTTCAGGGTGGAACGTTACTAAGATCTTAATGGATGGAGGAAGTTCCTTGAATGTACTCTTCTATGACACTTTTAGGCGAATGGAATTTACTGATGAACAGCTTACACCCTCACGGTTTACCATTTATGGATTCAATGGTGCGGTCTCCAGGCCAAAAGGAGAAATAGTATTGGAAGTAAGAGCAGGACCGATTCGAGTGAATACAAGATTCAGTGTGGTTGAAGCCCCCTCTCCTTACAACGCGATCATGGGAAGATTATGGGTACATCGATTAAAGGGAACTGCTTCTACATACCATCAATATTTACGATTTCCAGGCCCTCATGGGGAACTTCAAATTAAAGGAGACCAAATGGATGCAAGGAGCTGTCAGGCTGAAGAAACTCAACACAACGTAGAAAAAGTGCAAGCACTCCAAAATTTGAAGAAGGAGCGAAAGGAAAGTGTAAAAGAAGAAAAATACCAGCAATATCTTAGAGACGTTGAGTGCCAGAGATTAGAGTGCGGTCCAGTCACCACCAATAGCATTAAGGCTCCAACCCCTAATGATCTTACTAAGGAGGTACTCAACACTGAAAAAGTCACTACAACAAGTACACCAGATGATCTCACTACGCACAATGATCTCACTAAGGAGGTACTCAACACTGAAAAAGTCACAAAAGCAAGTAAGCCAGACAGTGAGACCGTCAAATAACAATTAAAGAAAGCTCCCCTCTTTAGTAGTCCCCCACCTACCTTTTCTGCGTTAGAGCCAACGAAAGAGGTGAATATAGGTAGTGAGGACCTACCAAGAATGATAAAAATAGGTACGCTGATGGGAAAAGAGCGGGAGTACCAGTTGCATGAACTCTTGAAAGAGTATGCGGACATTTTTGCGTGGAAGATGTCAGATATGCCAGGCATAGACCCTGAAGTAGTAACCCACAAGTTGAGGATCAATGAAGGATCAATACCATTCAGGCAAAGGGTGCGAAAGGTGTCCTCAGAGTACCATCAAGAGGTGGAGAAAGAGCTCAAAAAGCTTTTGGAAGCAGGATTTATTAGAGAAGTCATCTGCCCTACCTGGATTTCAAATATGGTCTTAGTACCAAAAAAGAATGGAGGAATACGCATTTGCATTGACTTCACCAACCTCAACAGAGCTTGCCCTAAAGACAGTTACCCATTGCCAAGTATTGATCAGCTAGTGGATGCCACAGCAGGTCATGAGCTTCTTTCCTTCATGGACGGATACTCTGGATACAATCAGATTGCCCTAAACAGAGATGACCAGGACCACACCGCATTTTTCACCCCTCATGGGCTATATTGCTACACAAGGATGCCCTTTGGACTGAGAAATGCGGGAGCAACTTATCAGAAACTGATGGACAAGATATTCAAGCCATGGATAGGTCACACTTTGGAGGTCTACGTGGATGATATGTTAGTAAAAAGTAAAAAGGCAGCTGATCACTTGGATAACTTAAGAGAAATTTTTCAAGCAATGAGATCATGCAAGATGAAAGTCAATCCTGAGAAATGCACTTTTGGAGTTACATCGGGAAAATTCTTGGGATACTTAGTGACGAAAAGAGGAATTGAAGTGGATCCCAGCAAAATTGAAGCAATAGTAAATATGCCTTCGCCTAATAGTCTCAAGCAAGTTCAAAAGTTGAATGGAAGTCTGGCAGCTCTGGGAAGGTTTATTGCGAGATCTTCCGATAAGTTGAAACCTTTCTTTAATATTTTGAAAAAAGAGAGTGAGTGCGTGTGGAATGAAAGTTGTGAGGCAGCGTTTTTGAAAGTTAAAGAGTACCTATCTTCCATACCAATACTACAAAAACCTGAACCGGGAGAAGTCTTAGCACTCTATATTGCGGCAACAGATAACGCAGTAAGTGCGGTGTTAGTAAGAACTGTCACTAAGGTGGAGCAACCCATATACTACATCAGTAAAACTCTCAACCAAGCAGAAAGAAATTATACTAAAATAGAGCAATTGATATTGGCATTGGTTTTTGCCTCACAGAAGCTGCGCACTTATTTTCAGACTCACTGGATAAGGGTCCCAACAAAAGCCCCACTCGGGACAGTTTTAAAAAATGTATCAGCAGTAGGAAGGGTGGCTAAATGGAACGCACAATTGGACCAGTTTGACATCATATTTGAGTCTCGAACCTCTTTGAAGTCTCAAGTCTTAGCAGATTTCCTTGTAGACTTACCACTGAATGACGAAACTGAAGTTGAGGACTTTCCTGAAGAAATAGTGAAAGGAAAAGAGCCTAGCAACATCCTGGAGCCCTCAAACACAAGAAGATGGGAGGTATTTGTGGATGGATCCAAAAATGATGAAGGAAGTGGGATAGGAATTGTCATTACCACTCCTACAGGTGATAGAATGGTGCACTCCTTACGTTTGGAATTTGGTGCGGTCACAAATAATATAGTTGAATATGAGGCGGTTATTCATGCGTTAAGAATCATCCTTGAGCTTGGAATATCAGATGTGCGACTTACTAGTGATTCGCAGTTAGTCATAAGACAGTTGGAATTAAAATACAGAACATTGGATGACAACTTAGTGTCTTACATGACTTTGGCGCAAAGCTTGGTATGTCAGATTCCAAATATCTCACTCAGGCACTTATGCCGTAAAGACAATCGACATGCTGATGCACTGGCTTTCATTGCCTCCATGACCCGCAATCAAAAAGAAACCTCAATTAAATTGGGAAGGATCTATGAACCGTCAATAAAACTAAAGTCCCCCTTAGAACAATGCCTTGCGACAAGGTCAGGCATGAGTCACCAATGGAATACGGGCCCTGGACCAGAAGAAAGTTTGGGAGATGGAACAACCTTTCAAGATGATGAGATACTGCCTCAGACAGTAGAGAAGGGGAAAAATGCCGCACTACTACCTAATGAAGACGAAGGAAACCCAGCAAAAAGGGCCCGCATCAGATTTCCTTTGAAAGAAAATGATTGGAGAATACCACGGCACAACATTAGCAAGTGCGTCAGATAGAAAAAAGGCAGACATGAGAGTAAGAAATTACAGGTTAAGGGATGGGATCTTGTATCGTCAATCTTTCCTAGGACCCTTACTAAGATACTTATCACAAGAAGAGGGCCATGAAATATTACTTGCAATTCATTACGGTGATGCGGGAAATCACAGTGGAATGAGATCTTTGGCGCACAAAGCTAAAACCCAGGGATACTATTGGCCTTTCATGAACAGAGACGCAGCCAATATATCTCGCCGATGTGAGGAATGTCAGCGTTTCGCCAGGAAGATTAAAGCACCTGCAACAACACTCAATACAGGCATGAGCCCTTGGCCCTTTGTGAAATGGGGAGTGGATATCGTAGGACCACTGGTGGAAGGCACAAAGAAAAGAAGATACATAATAGTAGCCACAGATTACTTTACAAAATGGGTAGAGGCCAAGGCTCTCGCACGGATTAGAGATATCGATGTGTTTAAATTTTTGTTTGAGAACATAATATGCAGATTTGGAATACCTGCAATTATAGTCTCAGATAATGGAAAGCAGCTTACGGGAAAGAACATCGATAGACTTTTCAACGCTTTCAATATTCAAAAGAGCAAATCAACTCCCATTTACCCTCAGAGTAACGGTCAGGCAGAGGCAACCAATAAAACTAGCGCCTTGAATTTGAAGAGAACTTTAGATCTCAACAAAAAAAGTTGGTGTGAACAACTACACAATACTCTTTGGGCTTACCGAACCACAAGAAAAGAATCAACGGGAGAGACTCCATTTCTATTGACTTATGGGGCAGAGGCAGTCATCCCAACAGAAGTCCTCATACCAACAACAAAAACTGAAGCTTGGGAAAAAATGCTCAACACAGACCTTATGCTCGAAAAACTAGATGACGTAGAAGAAAGAAGAGAAGTGGCATTACAAAGAATGGAAAATTACAATCGAAGGCTTGCCGCAGAATATAACAAAAAAGTTAAGCTAAGGAATTTTGTAGTGGGGCAGTATGTGCTAAGAGAAATCCCGCCTTACCAGAAAACAAGAAAATGGGGAAAGTTCGCACCTAATTGGGGAGGACCATACATAATACATGATGTAGCAGGCAAAGGATCGTACTACTTAAAGAATATGAAAGGAGAGCTGTTGTGTCACCCTTGGAATTCTAAGTACCTAAAGCCTTACTGCCCATAAAAAAATAAAAAATAAAAAATAAAATAAAATAAAATAAAATGATAAATATATATATACGAACTACGTAGTGCTTGATCCCTTCTTAAGGGGTACGTAGGCAGCCATTTTTCATGGTTCAGCACCTAATAACAAAAGAAATAAAATAATGAGACTCAGAGTAGCCCTCTAAACTCTCAGGTCACTGATCTTACTCAGTGTATGACCTTTACTCAGCACGAATATGATCTGAGTAAGAAACAAAATAATGAGACTCAGAGTAGCCCTCTAAACTCTCAGGTCACTGATCTTACTCAGTGTATGACCTTTACTCAGCACGAATATGATCTGAGTAAGAAACAAAATAATGAGACTCAGAGTAGCCCTCTAAACTCTCAGGTCACTGATCTTACTCAGTGTATGACCTTTACTCAGCACGAATATGATCTGAGTAAGAAACAAAATAATGAGATTCAGAGTAGTCCTCTAAACTCTCAGGTCACTGATCTTACTCAGTGTATGACTTTTACTCAACACGAAATCAATAAAGATGTTCTCACAGAAAGAGTGGGGCATTAATTTTATGATAAAATGTTCTCACGTAAAGAGGGGGGCATTAATGTCACAATAAGATGTTCTCACAGAAAGAGTGGGGCATCGATTTTATAAATTAATAAGATGTTCTCACAGAAAGAGTGGGGCATTAATTTTATAAATTAATAAGATGTTCTCACAGAAAGAGTGGGGCATTAATTTTATAAATTAATAAGATGTTCTCACAGAAAGAGTGGGGCATTAATTTTATAAATTAATAAGATGTTCTCACAGAAAGAGTGGGGCATTAATTTTATAAATTAATAAGATGTTCTCACAGAAAGAGTGGGGCATTAATTTTATAAATTAATAAGATGTTCTCACAGAAAGAGTGGGGCATTAATTTTATAAATTAATAAGATGTTCTCACAGAAAGAGTGGGGCATTAATTTTATAAATTAATAAGATGTTCTCACAGAAAGAGTGGGGCATTAATTTTATAAATTAATAAGATGTTCTCACAGAAAGAGTGGGGCATTAATTTTATAAATTAATAAGATGTTCTCACAGAAAGAGTGGGGCATTAATTTTATAAATTAATAAGATGTTCTCACAGAAAGAGTGGGGCATTAATTTTATAAATTAATAAGATGTTCTCACAGAAAGAGTGGGGCATAGATATTATGATTCGATATGGCGTTCTCATAGAAAGAGTGAGGCTTTAATAAATTCTCAGGTCACTAATCTTGCCCGGCGTATGACCTTTACTCAGCACAAATACAATCTGAGTAAGAAAACAAAATATTGAGACTCAGAACTTATTCTCTGAGAACATGGATAAAACCCAATATGTGAACCATCACAAAAAACATTAATATCCGCAGAAGAGTAAAATGAAACTAGTTTCTTACAGGGCAAGGTTCAAGAAGAGATAATACAAAAAGAGAACTGATTGTCAGAAGAAAAAAATACAATGATTACACCCCAGACAAGCAAAATCCAAGCTAAAGTACAGATAATCAAAGGCAATCAGTCCCATCCTGAGTACTAAAAAAGAACTAATATATCATTGAGGAGGATTCCTCATGCGCGCAGCAAGAATATGAGGTAATTTAGCAGCTGGAGGACGAGGAATTTGTTCATTAATTTTTCCCTCAGCATAGTCGATTACTTCATTGATACTATCAACCATCGCAATCTCAGCGGCATACTTCACCTCAGCAATTTGGATATCAATTTGGGTATTAAGCTCAGATAGATCGTTATTCAACTTTCCAATATCAGCCAAAGCAGCAGAAGTGCGAGCACTCTCAGAATCAAAGGAAGATTTCCAGAATTTGGTTTGACCTTCTTGTGTCACTAACTCTTTCTGTAGTTGATCAAATTTTGTACTTTTCTCTTCAAGTTTTCTCTGGAGTGCTGAGCAAAGCAAGAAGAAAGATGTAAGCACACATTAATAAAGTAATATGTGAGCTTATTATGAAAAATATCAATAAACAATACCAATCTACCTTTTTCAACATTTCTTCATGTCGTAAACAGGCCACTTCATTATCAAAGTTGCAGGCGAATTGTTTCAATTTATCTAAATGAATTATGGATTCATCCTCTATCGCCCTAAGACGTAAAATCTCAGCACGAGCATCCTTCAGGACTGAAGACTGGGCAGTGAACCCAGATTCAAGACTATCCCTCTCAAAAGCCAATGAGCGCAGGGAATTCTCTAATGTAAGAATTTTCCCAGTTGTACCTTGAGAGGAATCTTTCCACCAACTAATTTCACTAGTTGCGCTCATCCTAAAGGAGTCATATTCGTTTCTAAAAGACACTAACTTATCTTTTAGTTCGCAGCACATAAAGTTTAACTTGTTGGAAGCATCCATCTTATGGTTCCATTTAAGCATCATTTTTATTATCTTAAGCTCTAACGAGGACTCACGTTCACGAAGGCGAAGATTGTCAAGGTACAAGGCCATAGGATCCGAAGGGATTGCCACTAACCAGATAAGAATAAATTCAGAAAGTACTCAAGCAAACACAATTATTACAATCGAAGAAGTATAAAGAAATAAGTACTCACCAGTAACTTTAGCTTCAGCTGCAGATTTTTCTTTTCGTGCTTTCTCAACATTAGCACGCAATGTCTCTGCTTCACGCTCCAATTCCTCAATGATTAATCCCTCATCATCTTTCAAGGATCTCTCGAGTTCAGCAATGCGTTCTCTTTCAACAATTAACTCTTTCTCATACTGTTTGTTGCGAGCTTCAAGCATTAAGGACTTGCAGTGGAACAATTGCCGGAGAAGGAAATTGGACTGGTGGGCCTTAGCCATCTATTTAGAACAATACGAAATCAGAATAAAAATAACTCGTATACCAAATGAGAATTGAGAAAAGGGAAACTCACCAGAAGAACATTATTCTGAGGCAACCCGTAAGCCTCGCCATCAGCATACTTGAACAATTCCTCAACTGAGGAAGGAGGGGCCAATTCAAAATTCTGCTCAACATAACTTGAAGGATTTGCAGTCCAAGCTTTTTTCACAATCTCAAAGGGTGTAGCACGCATACGAGCACGCAACGCTGCCTCAACACCCGAATCATTGGTACTTGAAGTAGTAGAAGGCCCATAAAAATAACCACGGTCGAGACCCCAACGGAAAATGGCGTTATCACTTGAAAGATCAATACCCTCAAAATCTAAAACTGAACTTTTCCCTCGGGAATCATGAGAACCAGGTGCCATTAATCGAAGTGGACTTTCCAATGATTGCTTTACGGATTCTAGAATCTCAGCATTGGATTCAACCCTTTGTCCCTCAGTTTCAACCTCAATAGTGACTTGAGCTTGAGTCTCAACGTTGATGGTCTCACTAGATGTCTGGGCAGCATTACTCAAAGCCGCTTTAAGACTCCATCCCAAGACAGGAGAAGAATCTCTAGGAAGTGAGGACAACATACTAGAAACCCCGACTGACTGAGTGCTCGATGCCGCACCACCAAGATTACCAAACCCTTTCCCAAAGGAGAATTCACCAGTCGTGCGAGCAGGGGAAGGATACTTGACATCTTTGGGACGCCTTTTCTCAGCATCAGTACCTTCACTTTCCTCATCATTTAAGAACATGCTTTCAAATCGGCCCTCAGGCAAATCACCCTCACGATAAGTAGATTCCAGAAGTGATTGTTTCACTTTATGCTGAGACTGACCCACTAAGTCAATATGAAAATCTTGGTCTTGAGTTTTTCCACCACCTTCCACCTCATCATGATCCAAATAAACGGTATGGTCAGCATCATTGTGAGCTTCCTCATCTACATTTTCAGGACTATCGGCTTCATCATCAAGAGGGGGAGACAATTTAGCTTTTTTAGAAACCTATGGGGCAAGTCAGGCAAAATACGTGTTAGGGGCATGATAATAGATAAGGAAAAATAAATACCAATAAAATTACAAATAACACGTACCCTGCCAGCTTCAATATCATCACCTTCTTCTACTTCACCAACTTCAGAAGCAGTCTCAGCTCCTTCCGGAGAGGCCTATAAAAAGGTTACAAGAAAAGTCCTTACTATGAAAAATTAAAGTATCAGGCAATAATTTTAAGAAGAAAAGAAGAACTCAGCTATATCCCTCACCTGAGCATAATCAAAGCTAAAACCAGTGAAGTTAAAGGCCCAAGGACAGTAATCTCCATAACGATCGGGATGACATTCTCTGGGAGGCCCAGTACGAGACTTATCGTTCCATTGCCAGCCCCAGGCCCAGGGACCAATTATCTCTATAGGAGTGGAATCCCATTTGAAGTCATGAGTCTTATGCAAAATGTCAGAAGCAGGCAAATGAGTGGGTTCCTCACTGTTCTCAGTACCAGGAACAATGAGTGATTCAAGCTCTTCTAAGAGACGAACTTCACCCCTCTTACGAGGAAGACGCTTGGGCCCAATGCTCCATTTAACTCTGTTGGTCGGAGCCATGAAATCACCATAGGTCTTGTTAAAATTTTCAAAAGTATACAGTTTTTTCTGTTTAGTGTCAGGCTTGTAAGACTTCATTTTGCTAAGGCCTCTAGAGCGAAGTCGGCACTCACCAAGAATCCTCCACCAGTTACCATTGTAAATAAATACAGGACGAGAATAAGAAGCTTTGCCTTTCTTAGGCCTATTCCTATGAGCCAGAACGTCATAGAAAAAGGTATCTCCATTTTCATAGAGAGGAAGACGCATTCCAGCCTCAAGAGCCCCAACAGTTGTCAAGAGATGCTGAGAATCCTAAGGATAATTCTTTATCATATCATATGTAAGACGGTCCCCTTGATTAGGATCGAAAAAACGAACTTCAAATCCTTCGAGATGATGACGCCTTTTAAAGTCTTCAAGATCAATGTCCTTATAACTGTTACAAGGAAAATCCAGCCTAGACTTCTTCTTTTTATTCTCATTCTCAGACCCTTGAGGAGGTGGCTCAGGGAATGGAGAATGAGATTTAGGTGACTGCGCTTTGGGAGATTGCTGAGGAGTAGGAGAACTAGGAGGAGCCGGTTTCTGAGATTTCCTTTTACTGCGAAGGGTGGCAAGCTCTTTGCCCGAACTAGAAGTGGCTACGGTTTTCACAACTCTAGGATTATCTTTGACAGGACTATCCTCAGCATCATGCTTGGCAGATTCAGATGGTTCAGTTATAGCAGACCTAAGCTTTCTTGGCTCCTTTATACCTTCTTTACTCAAAGAAGACATTGCTGAAACAAGAGAAAGCCGAGTCAATAAAAGTATTTATTAAGATATACTCACAAAAAGAGTGAGATATCAAGATATAAATATGATGTTCTCACAGGAAGAGTGAGGCATCGATGTTATAATGAGATGTTCTCACTGAAAGAGTGGGGCATCGATGTTACGATAAAATGTTCTCACGTAAAGAGTGGGGCATTAATACTCTGAGTCCATATGTGTGCTCACCAAAATATCTGAGTTCAATGTCATATGGTGTTCTCACAGAAAGAGTGGCATCAATATTGCGATTCAATAATATACTCTCACAGAAATGAGGAGACCTAAAAATAGCATTAAAGACCCAAGTCAAATGATAGTACTCAGTAAAATGTTCTCACACAAAGAGTGGGGCATTAACTCTTTGAGTTCATTGCAAAACCGCAGTAAAGATATTTAAATCAATACTGATACTCAATAAAATGATCTCATCCAAATAATGGGGCAGTATATACCCATTAAATAAAGAGCGGGAGGCATGAAAATTTTCAAATTCAAATAAACTCAGCAGTCATATAAGATTGTAACAAAGGCAAAGAACAGTACAACCATGCAATACACCAAGCCAATCAGGCATAATACCCAAATAGATAGACCCTTTGGATCGATCTTCAAATATTTCATAGCAAGACCTCGCTCATGTGAGAGGATTAAAACTAGTGATTCCCTGGGATTCCCATCATAACAGAGAACAGGGGCAAAGTATATATACTTTTG